>ONZH01020094.1:0-79842 GCA_900303285.1 Rhinella marina
GCTAATCAAAATGAACAGCAAGTGATTGACCCGGACTTTGCTTCTCCAACAGTGGAAAGCAGCCAAAAGTGAAGTGCCATGTGTATGAAGTGCCATTCCTCTCCACCTCCTCCTCCTCCTCCTTAAACCGCCGTAGAATTGGTCCGTAAATCAGAAAAATTGGGCCTCTTGGGCCTCCACAAAATGTTTAAGAGGTCTCACCTCTTGGGCCTCCACATAATTTTTTAAAGAGGTCTCCCTCTTGGGCCTCCACATAATTTTTAATACGTCTCACCTTTGGGCCTCCACAAAATGTTTAACAGGTCTCACCTCTTGGGCCTCCACAAAATCTTTAACAGGTCTCCCCTCTTGGGCCTCCACATAATTTTTAATACGTCTCACCTCTGGGGCCTCCACAAAATCTTTAACAGGTCTCCCCTCTTGGGCCTCCACATAATTTTTAATACGTCTCACCTCTTGGGGCCTCCACAAAATCTTTAACAGGTCTCCCCTCTTGGTGCCTCCACATAATTTTTAAAACGTCTCACCTCTTGGGCCTCCACAAAATCTTTAACAGGTCTCACCTCTTGGGCCTCCACATAATTTTTAAGAGGTGTCACCTCTTGGGGCCTCCACATAATTTTTATCGGGTCTCCCCTCTTGGGCCTCCACATAATTTTAATACGTCTCACCTCTTGGGCCTCCACAAATCTTTAACAGGTCTCCCCTCTTGGGCCTCCACATAATTTTTAATACGTCTCACCTCTTGGGCCTCCACAAAATGTTTAAGAGGTCTCACCTCTTGGGCCTCCACATAATTTTAAGAGGTCTCACCTCTTGGGCCTCCACAAAATCTTTAACAGGTCTCACCTCTTGGGCCTCCACATAATTTTTAAGAGGTCTCATCTCTTGGGCCTCCACAAATGTTTAAGAGGTCTCACCTCTTGGGCCTCCACAAAATGTTTAAGAGGTCTCACCTCTTGGGCCTCCACATAATTTTTAAGAGGTCTCACCTCTTGGGCCTCCACATAATTTTTAAGAGGTCTCATCTCTTGGGCCTCCACAAAATGTTTAAGAGGTCTCACCTCTTGGGCCTCCACATAATTTTTAAGAGGTGTCACCTCTTGGGCCTCCACATAATTTTTATCGGTTCTCCCCTCTTGGGCCTCCACATAATTTTTAAGAGGTGTCACCTCTTGGGCCTCCACATAATTTTTATCGGGTCTCCCCTCTTGGGCCTCCACATAATTTTTAATACGTCTCACCTCTTGGGCCTCCACAAAATCTTTAACAGGTCTCCCCTCTTGGGCCCTCCACATAATTTTTAATACGTCTCACCTCTTGGCCTCCACAAAATCTTTAACAGGTCTCCCCTCTTGGGCCTCCACATAATTTTTAATACGTCTCACCTCTTGGGCCTCCACAAAATCTTTAACAGGTCTCCCCTCTTGGGCCTCCACATAATTTTTAATGGGTCTCCCCTCTTGGGCCTCACATAATTTTTATCGGTTCTCCCCTCTTGGGCCTCCACATAATTTTAAAGGTGTCACCTCTTGGGCCTCCACATAATTTTTATCGGGTCTCCCCTCTTGGGCCTCCACATAATTTTTAATACGTCTCACCTCTTGGGCCTCCACAAAATCTTTAACAGGTCTCCCCTCTTGGCCTCCACATAATTTTTATAACGGTCTCACCTTCTTGGGCCTCCACAAAATCTTTAACAGGTCTCCCTCTTGGGCCTCCACATAATTTTTAATACGTCTCACCTCTTGGGCCTCCACAAAATCTTTAACAGGTCTCACCTCTTGGGCCTCCCACATAATTTTAAGAGTCTCACCTCTTGGGCCTCCACATAATTTTTAAGAGGTCTCATCTCTTGGGCCTCCACAAAATGTTTAAGAGGTCTCACCTCTTGGGCCTCCACATAATTTTTAAGAGGTGTCACCTCTTGGGCCTCCACATAATTTTTATCGGTTCTCCCCTCTTGGGCCTCCACATAATTTTTAAGAGTGCACTCTTGGGCCTCCACATAATTTTTATCGGGTCTCCCCTCTTGGGCCTCCACATAATTTTTAATACGTCTCACCTCTTGGGCCTCCACAAAATCTTTAACAGGTCTCCCCTCTTGGGCCTCCACATAATTTTTAATACGTCTCACCTCTTGGGCCTCCACAAAATCTTTAACAGGTCTCCCCTCTTGGGCCTCCACATAATTTTTAATACGTCTCACCTCTTGGGCCTCCACAAAATCTTTAACAGGTCTCCCCTCTTGGGCCTCCACATAATTTTTAATGGGTCTCCCCTCTTGGGCCTCCACATAATTTTTAATACGTCTCACCTCTTGGGCCTCCACAAAATGTTTAACAGGTCTCACCTCTTGGGCCTCCACATAATTTTTAAGAGGTCTCACCTCTTGGGCCTCCACATAATTTTAAGAGGTGTCACCTCTTGGGGCCGCCACAAAATTTTCCATGAGCCTATGACCAGCCCACGGCCTCTTCCTGCCTTTTGCGGTCCTACGCATCCCTCAACATCCCCACTGCTTTACCTGCTAGACATGACACTGGGCCAGGTCGGGTCACTGACATCTCAAGCGCCAACAATTTGGGCATTTTAAGGCTTCTGCATGTGTTTTTGAGTTGTTTTTACATTTTAAAGAAGACATGTCTGACCACATCTCACACACACACACAATGACAATTAGGGGTGGGGTCTATTTGCTTTCCCCCTTGCCTATGCCATCTGTGGTTGTCATAGGCAACGTGATTTTAAGGGGTGCAGAATTTTATCTTCTTTTTTGTCTAGTTTGGCTTGGGGTCCATGGCAATGTTGAGGAAAGAAGGTTTCCTTGTATGGTCTCACTTTACAGAGAGGTTAGATTGTGTTTGGAGTGTATTGTTGAGAGGCTGTGATAGTGGCGTAATAGTGCGACTTGGGCGCGTTATATGCACCCAGACATGCTTCCCCTGCTGTCCCAGTTGCATTCCAGCAGTGTTGGCATCCTTTTCTGAGGTTCCAGGGTGGACTTGGTGACCTCCAAGTGGTCGAATTGAGATTTCCAAGTGGCGAGCATTTTTTTCCCATAGACTTTAATGGGATTCGATATCCGGTCGAATAGTCGAATTTCGCAGTCTATTCGAATCGAATTTCGAACTTTCGAATATTTCACTACTCGCTCATCTCTACTGGGCACCAGTCCGTAGAAAGGACGCACTGCAGCTGGAGAGAGTACAAAGGAGAGCGACTAAACTGAGGGGCATGGAGGGTCTTAGTTAAGAAAGAAAGTTTAAAAGAATTAAATTAATTTAGTCTTGAGAAGAGACGTCTAAGGGGGGGGACATGATTAACCCATACAAATTTATAAATGAGTCTTACAAAAAAATACGGTGAAAAGTTCCATTTAAAATGCCCTCAAAAGAAAAGGGGGCACTGCCTCCGAATGGAGAACAAAAAGTTCAGTGTCTGGAGGTGTCAAAGCTTCTTCACTGCAGGAACAGTGGACAGTTTTAAAAAGGGCTTTAAATTCTTAAAAGTAAATTACATTAATGCTTATGAAAATGTGTACAAATCTGGGTCTCACTCCCTTTTCTAAATTTCACATCCCCTCTCGTCCTTTGGTTGAACTTGATGAATTTATGTCTTTTTTTCAACCGTATTAACTATGTACCTAATTAACTATGTAACTATATAATAAATTCTCAAAATATCCCCAATATAAAAAGTCTTCTATAGGTAACATAATAAAATCAAGATATATTGACAGTGTCAGAAAAAGGTAAGGCTGCTTTCAAGAAGACGCTGTGTTCTACTTAAGATTGTGATTTGTCAATCTGGTTGGATAAAAATAACCAGCTTTCTGAAGATACAGGAATAGTCATTCTAAAATCATATGTTTGGCATTCAACATCAAGAAAGTATCTTTCAGTTTCATCACCTTTTTTCAGTATGTCCATTAATCCTGAGCATTTGACATAAAACAAACTCAATTCTCTTCATAAGGTGACTTCTAATATTCCTGATATGTTATTATTATTATTATTATTATTATTATTATTATATTATACATGCAAAAACTGCATCATTTTTGTAGACAAGCTACAATATTGTTGACATGAGGCTGCCCTCAGGGTCACTTTTAGAAGAAAAGAAGTATAACAATGGCCACTGGACAACAGCACATCTTCCCATGTAAAGAGGGAAAGTACAGTCAACGTAATATATAGTGTAAATCATGTCCTGCATTGAAAGTGAAACTGTTAACTGTGGGACGCACAGCCTATCCGGCACACCAGGTGATTTGTTTTATGCGTTTTATATGGAGCATGTGTTTGGAACTCCCTATTCCATGAGTAAGGACAGCAGGAGACTGTCAGAAACATGTTAGTGTCAGGGAGTGATGGCCTGGATCAAACCCTTTTTGACTCAATAAAGACAAGATATGTGCTGTACATCTTTGGGTATATAATGTATATTGTAGAGGAAGAAATGGTGTAGTAATGATAATTCGCCCCCATGCAGTATCTAGTGGCCTGTGTAAAGGCTCTTTGACCTGTCACTGATCGGCCATATAAAAGGACCCTAAGATAAAGAGAAGACAGAAAGAGGCATTATCAAGAATGGAGAACACTGAAGAAAAAAGCAAGGAAGAATCTAGTATCTGAGGTCATTTATCAAACTGGTGTAAAGTAAAACTGGCTTAGTTGCTCATAGCAACCAATCAGATTCCACCTTTCACCTGTCTAAAATGACAGTTCTACTTCACACCAGTTTGATAAATAACCCCACTACTATTCACTTAAGGACTCATAGACAAGGCCATATTACAACTACATACAACCTGCATGGTTTATCCAGTCACAAAAGAACACCCATAAAGTTATATTGGGCCCTATTGTGCCACTGTATGTTTCCAATTTCATGTATTCACCCATTCAATTTGACACATTCAGACACATATGTGGCATGCTCCATCAGTAATGCACAGAGCACTATAAATAGGTACACTGAGAGCTTATAAAGTAGGGAACTGCAGCTTCTTGCACATGGCTCTGTTGTATGAATGAGAATTAAATCAAACCTTAAATCACCACCTCTAACCTTACGTTATTCTGAGGTTTTTTTTAAACTTAAATTCTTTAACATTATTCCCGTTTTTTCTTCTAACTTTCACTCTTCATTCCCTCACATTTTCTTGCATTCCTGACCAGCTAAACATCAGCAGAGAACACCCTTCTCATCTACCTGTAGGTGCAACATTTGAGGACATTTTTCCCTACCAAACTTACTCTTGATACTGTATAATACCCTAAGTCTGAATGTGCAAATTATTGTCTGCAGGCAGCTGCCTTAGTAACTCCACGTCCCAAGTTCAAGGTTAGTGTTGAGCAGATCAAATAATCTGAATGGGAATTTGATCCGAAGTTTAGGGAAAATTCAATTCACAACAAATCTGAATTTCCTTGTGCTTCGTGGTAAAAAAGTTTTTTTTCCTAAAATGGCAGCTACATGTGTTACAAGGTAAAAGTAAGAAGCCTGGGAATGTGATACGACCCATAATGTTATGCAGCCAGCCACAGATGTAACAGCCCTTTAAAAGCCTCATCCTGCATGTTTTGCACCATTTCACTGTGATCTGAGTATAGGGAGAGACATGACAGGTGCTGAGGACAGTGTTCAAGAAGCCTTTAATTGTGGAATATTGGATAGGGAGACTGCAGGGACAGTGCAGGGACAGTATAGGGAGATTGTAGGGAGAGTGTTTACACACTGTAGGAAGGGTATAAGGAGACTGCAGGGACAGTGCAGGCTCTGTAATCTGAAGCTGAAGGGATCCATAGGAGACAGCATCAATCCCTGTGTAGGGCACCGAACTATCTTATTGAACTGTGTCCACCTTGTTTAATAGATAAGCACTTCTCTCTTATGCCTTGATTCTCGAATTGGGGTGAATAAGCTGTCTAATACTACTGCTACTGTGGTGTCCACCTTGTTTCTTTGATTAGAAATTCTATTAGGACTAACTATGCATGTTTCTGCAATGCACAGTGAGGTACACCGATATACACTCTCCCTGTAGGCCAGGATATAGCTTATTTAACAAGCTTTGTGAAAGCATGTTAAATTCAGAACAAAGAAAATTTATTGGAAACATTTGGCGAGGCATCTGAATTTTTGAAAACGTTGCTCATCTCTATTCAAGGTATCACATAGGAAGGTCCAAGGATCAAGTACCAGGGAGGCTGCAGACTAAAACCTGTACACCAGCATGCATGTCACAATCACTGTGCACACTCCAACCTGCTTGGGGAGAAACAGATTAATTAATTTATTATATAAAAACCTCAGTCCCTTCCTCATATGTGCCTGCAACGATAAGCATTTAGTCAGTCCAGATTGTAGATAGCGAATCATATTGAAAAATGCTACTTCAGCTCAAAATGGATATCACCAGCTTAAAGCAAATTTCATTGTCTGTTAATTGGTTTACAAGGACTGAATTCAATATTGTGGTTTAATATGTCGTCATCAGAGAGCAAACTCAGCCCCTGCTGACTGTGGCTATTTTGACTGCAACCCAGACAAATGTCGCACAGAGATTTTTGTAATGTAGCTGTATCAGTGAAAGCAAAAGACCATATTTGATTACGTGACGTACAGTATGGGTCACCTGGACAGAAAATACGGATTGTGGTTTGTGGTGAGTGGACAGCTGAACTGTGACACACAGAATGGTTCCACACTGCTGTATGAAATGGATTTGTATCACTGAGTTAAAACAATTTTTTAAAAAAAGCGTTATATATGGCGATAGCTGCACTACTAGTGCCAGCCAGCCCAGCCAGGAGACAAAAAAAATGTCTTGAAGCCCTTAGAAGGGCTGTTGGGTTCTTTTGAGATCACTCCTGCCTAACAGAGAACTAAATCCAGGCCCTAACACTCTCCCTGAAACGCAGCAGCTCTGTCCCTAAGAACATCCAGACAGCATCTGACCCGAGCACCGCGGGCAGTCACTAGTATATTCCAGGGTCACCTGATCAGGCCAGCCAACCCCTGCTATCGACATGTAAGGGCCCCACGTGATGCTGGGTGTACCGCAGAGTTTTCTGGCTTGTGATTGGCTGAGTTTATAGGCGCCAAAAATTCAAAATGCGGGAGATGCCTTTTCCTCGAGCATGGCGAGATACTCGTCCGAGCAGCGAGCACTTACGAGTACCGTAATACTCGAACGAGCACCAAGCTCGGACGAGCATGCTCGCTCATCTCTATGAATTATTCCACTATGTTTTTTTTTTCTTATGCATTCAATCAACAAAAGAAACAAACAAAATCTTGAAGCAAATGGTGCTGTCTATCAAAATATATAATGCACCAGCTATTTTAGAACAAGGTGCAACAAGCATACAAGTCAAAACAATTTTAAGTCACAATTCAAGTCAACATTTATACTGAAACACAAATGAATCTTCATCACACAATGAAAATCATATGGAAACATCAAACCATTCAAAGTCAACAAGCAGTATCAACAATGTCAACACATGTACAATACACATGATGAATATTCATTAAAGGGAACCTTTCATATTGAAAATGAAGTCATTCTACTCAGGTTTCACAGCTTACTACAGGGAAATGCTCTTTACAGGGCAGTACATCAATTTAGTCTGTAATAGGTTATTAGCGAGGCTAGTCCTCTGTGAGATCTGCTCACGTTTTGAAGTCCCAAAGAACCTCATTAACAATCAGAGAATATGGAAGTATTTCACACTTTCTGTAATATACAGGACAGATAAGATCTGTTTTGAAACTCATATTGACTATATGAGGACCTGTGACTCAAAACTCAATAAATCACAAGTTGATTACACAGAATTTTAAAGGCTATGGACATCTTTGGGGAAAATATTTTTAATTATTGCATTTTACTCATTTTGGGCTACAAATCATTTTTAATTGGTCTTCATTAAAAATTTCCAGCCCTTCTCGGTGTACAGATGTCAGTGCCTGGTGTACTTGTAGAGAAGCAGGCTTTCTATTCACAATGAATCCCGTCAGACCGTAATGAATCACTGGCTGCAGCTGTGACATGCCCACTTAAAGGGGTTGTCCAAGTTATTTTTTTGTCATTTGTATGTTTCTAACTAATTAAATCTAGCAGCTTTTCCAGCACTTTGTTCTTCAAAGCTGCTGGTTTCTCAGATTTCACTCAGGGTCACATGACCTGTGATGTCAGCTTTTCTGCCTGCTCTTCTCATATTCGTGCACAAGCAGATAAGAGTGTACACGAGATGTCACTGTGCTGGCCCCGCCCCCCTGCTCTGCCGGCTCCTGCTCTCTGCTCTCTCTCTGGATTCTTTCAGATAAAACATTAACCCCTTCAGAACACACACATGGCTCAAGGCTTTACAACAGTAGCTACAGGCAATGAAGAGACATAGTATCTGCCCTCCTCATCCTGTAGAGACAGAGCTGACACTGGAGGAGATCTGCAGAGTATTGCACAAGAAAGGTAGGGGGAAGTTCCTGTGTGCATCAGTAATGTCATTGTACAGCTAGGACTTGTAGTTCTATACATACAACATGCTTCTGAGCAGGGGCAAGAGTTCAGCTTGGGCCCCCCTTCCCTCAGTGCTTTGTGGTCAGGGACAAGGAAGCACAAAGCCTTTGTGCTGCCTGCGGCAAAAATTGAAACAGCGCTCCTTCCATGGCAAATTCTTGACCTAACCTCTTCCCTCCAGCCAGAGGTATAACTTGAACAGCATGCACTTTCTATAATACCGGTGTCTTATGTGGCACAAGGGTCTTTGGGCCCCTTCAGGCTCCTGGGCCTGGTAGCGACTGCTACCTCTGCATCCCCTATAGCTGCGCCCCTGCTTCTGAGTATCCTAGCAGGCAGACATTTCACTCATGGCAGACTTATTCACTCCCTTTGCAGAGCAGTGGGAGAGGGGGGAGGGGCAGAGATTGTTGTTATTGCATGTAACCAAAGGCCAGAAGAGAACCAGGGAAATGAGGAAATATAGATTTTTTTTTGCCTAAGACTTGCTTAACTTAGTTATATATTGCTGCCCATCAGATTTACAGTACTATATATATTTTTCATAACTCGTACAACCCCTTTAAGTCATGTCCATGGGTCACATGGTGCAAGGGGGATGCGGCCAGTGATTGGCTGCACCGGCCGTCAAACCGGATGTTGACACATGGAGAGAGGCGGGCTGCAGCAGTAACAAGCAAGTGAATGAGCTGGAACCCTGCGGCAGGGAGCAGGTAAATATGTTTCGCTTCACAGATCCAGCCTTGATGGGTGTCTGCCTGAAAGGCCCTCAAAGATTGAAAGCTATAAAACAGACATGAAATTCTATTGTTTTTTGCAACACAATGGGGGTCATTTATTAAACTGGTGTAAAGTAGAACTTGCTTAATTGCCCATAGCAACCAATGAGATTCCACCTTTCATTTATCACAGCTCCTTTGGAAAATGAAAGGTGGAATCTGATTGGTTGCTATGGGCAACTAAGCCAGTTCCACTTGACACCAGTTTGATAAATCTCCCCCAATGTTTGCATTCAACAAACTTGTTGCACTGGCATTGTTATTTTTGTAGTTATTCATAAAAAGAAGAAAAAAAAAAAATATATATATATATATTATTTTTTTTTAGTTGTAAGAGTCAGAAAAGGACAAAAGTCCAACAAGTCCAACCTGTTAAGGGCTCGTTCACATAACCGTTCAGCGCTTCTGTTCGGAAAGGACTGATTCGGGAAATAATTGAGCTGAACAGAGCCTATGGACCGCATAGACTATAATAGAGTCCGTTAGGTTTCTGCTCAGAAGATGACTTTTGGAGCGGAGACAAAAGTTGTGCATGCAGGACTTTTGTCTCCACTTTAAAAATCTTCCTCTGAGTGGAAACCTAAAGGACTCCATTATAGTCTATGGAGTCTGTAGGCTCCGTTCAGCTCAATTATGTCTCGAATCTGTCCTTTCCGTTCTCCTGCTCCTAGAACGGTGATGTGAACGAGCCCTAATCCTGCTATATTGATCCACAGAACAAATCCCTGGATCAGTGTCCGTCTTCCTTTTAAAAAGAAGTTGAGTCAAAGGGAAGGGGTGTGTAGATTTCTATACATTGTCATAAACCTCAATGTTATTTTTAGAGATGAGCGAATCATGCAAAAAATTATTCGCCGACATTCGCTGAACTTTTCCTAAAATTCGTATATTCGACGAATAGATTCGTTGTATTTGCGTACAAAATATACGTTATTATGTGCTATTTGCGAATATTCGCTCACTAATAATGAACGTTCATTTTTCAAAAGGTACGCAACTTTATACGCTTTTAATCTATACACTGTTGCGTACGAATATAAGTCTTGCGAATGCACGCACAACGCTAGGTCGTGGCGTACGAACCTC
This sequence comes from Rhinella marina, assembly GCA_900303285.1. Lineage (NCBI taxonomy): Eukaryota > Metazoa > Chordata > Amphibia > Anura > Bufonidae > Rhinella > Rhinella marina. The sequence goes on from ONZH01020094.1 coordinate 10,402, forward strand.
AGAGTCAGAGCGAATTTTGCAAGATGGCAACGGCAAGCAGGCGTTCGTGTCCATTCATCTCTGAAGAGCTAAAGTACATGGTCCAGAAGATGGACAAGCTGGGCTATGATGGCAGTGGCACCCATCAACACCCGCACCAAGAAAAAAATAAAATAGTGGAGCGGGTGATACAAGGCCTGCGCCATCACTGTCAGAGTGAGCGGACCCCGGGCCAGGCCCAGAGGAAGTGGTCGGACTTCAAATTGAAGTGCCCAGAGCGGCTAAGGCTGATCCGGGATGAGATACGAGAGGGTGAGTAATCAAAAATATTTGATAAGTAACATGTTAAAAAATTAGTTTACTGTCTGTATTGTATATGTACCAGTGGCATTAAAGAAAACCGTATAGGACAACGTGGGAGTGCGCTGCAGCAATTTTCTTTCATGCTAGGCCACGCCTCTAACTCCACTCAAAGGATAGGGCTACACGACAACATTTGTCACACGACATTGTGTCGCACCAATGTCGCGCGACAATTTTTATAATGGAAGTCTATGGTGTCGCACTGCGACATGCGACATGCTGCGACTGCAACACGACAGTCGCAGAAAAGTCCATCCAGGATGGGGTTTTCTGCTACTGTCGTGTCGCAGTCGCAGGATGTCGCATGTCGCAGTCAACACCATAGACTTCCATTGTAAAAATTGTCGCGAACACTGTCGCGAGTGTAGTTGTGCACTATGTGTCGCGCGACACATGTCGTCGTGTAGCCCTAGCCAAACAAGTGAAGGTATTCTCAGATACGTGCCCCTTCCCAGCAATTTGCCTTAGGCTACATTCACATATGTGGCATTGATCTGGTATTTGTCCTGCCAATTCCCGGCGTTCTTGCGGATAGCGGTCGGATCGGCGCCGTCCCCCATTATTGTTAATGGTGCTGGCCGTTCTCCCTTTTGTGTCAGGCAAATGCCGGATCCAGACACATCCGGTGGGCTGTTCCCGGCCATAACAGCCCGCCGGATCTCTAGCGCTAGTGTGAAAGTACCCTTATATGCCCCTTCATAGTTAGCGCTTCCTCCTCCTACACACAGACTCAAAGATGTGCTCATGCTGCAGCTAATGTGTCTGGAGTGGGTGATTTAAAATATATTCCCACGATAACGATATTAAGAAATTTATCACAATAAATACCCATTTAGAAGAAAAAAACACTTGGGGCCACAAGGAGAAGACATTATACTGTATGGGGGCCACAAGGAGACATTATACTGTATGGGCACCACAAGGAGACATTATACTGTATGGGGGCCACAAGGAGACATTATATTGGACGTCGGGGAAGGTGAAGGGACTGCTCCCTGCTTACCATCATCCGTCTCTGCTTCCTATGGATGCAAAGACAGCTGACCACGGGACATAGCCACCCGTTCCCGGACACAGCCGCTAAAATCCTGACTGTCCCGCCGAATCCGGAAGGTTGGGACTGGAGCTATGGTATACTAGTGCATTGTATGTGCTGTATTTATATTTGTTATGTTTGTACCTGCAGAATGTGACACACAGACATCTTTTATTCATTCATTCAACCCCCCACCCCTCCCAACAAATGCTCCCTCCATCAAATATGCACCCCAGATATTCTATGTTCCCTTCACTCCCCATCATATCGCCCTCCTCTCACCCATAATATCTTCATAGTAGTATACAGTGTTAGTATTAAAACGGTCATCATAACAATTGTGTATGGATTTATGTTGCAGAGCAACGTCAGCGACGTCGACAGCGTCGACAGCAGGGACGTGCCCGGACGGCCCCTGAAGGACCTTCTAGAAAGTGTAAACATATTTAATTTATTTTTAATCCAGGCTATGTGGGAGTGCAGCAGCAGTGATATAGGAGCACTAGTGGTTAGGAATGGGATCCAGCCCCAAACTATTCAGATGTATCAACATCAGAAGTTACAACTGTTCATTTGAGTTGAATGTAATGCCATTATTTAAATTTTGACAGCTGCTGCACCACAGAGGAGCTCCTCTGCCCCTCCTCCACCCCACCCTGAGAGGACCCCACCTGGCCCTCATACACCCCCAGCCCCGCTACCAGAGGCAGAAGGTAGGTAAAATAAAAAGTGTAATGGGTGGAACTTCTGTCTTCAAAATACAAGCTAATTTTATGTTTTATCTTTTATAGCTCCAACCGTCAGGGGGGATATCGATTTTTCCCCAGGCCCATGGGAAGACAACCCAGTATGGGTAAGTACAAACCCCTAATTCACAGAAGTGTAATATTTTCAAGCACTAGGATCATGCCACCCAACATGTTATTGATAACTAGACTGTGTACACATTATGTTCTCCAAGTGGTTAGTGAAGCAGACATATCACAATAATTTTAAAATCAAGTTAGTTAAAGAAGTATAAACGTGTGTTACCCCAAAAATATTTAACAAAAATATGAATCATATTATGCAGCGCTCAGACGCCATTTGCAGCGGGGCGACCCTTCCCCTCCAGGGCCCTCTAAGGAGATGTCTCTCTTGTCCCAGTGTAGGAGTGCCAAGGGTATTTTAGGCCTACAGTGTCTCTGGGGTATGTGTCACGGTGTTCCTACCTTGATGGACGAATAGGCCCCAGGAGGTGGCTCTGGCTGCAAAAATGATAGGTGGAATAATTGAGGGTCGTCGAGTGAAATGAAGTCCAGACCATCACTGGGGTGTTACAATTATAGTACATTTGCAATCTCTTTGTAACAAAGCGAGAAACAGTCCTGCACCTCACATAGATCCAGAGATCTGCCCCAATTACTGCTACATCAAGCTGGTTACTAAAGGGTAGTGTGACTAGTGTCTATTCTGCTGCATGTCAGGACTCATGTCCATCTCTCCCTATCACAGCTCAGGACAGGAGGCAGTTGAAGATTTAAACTGAGCATGTGCAGCCTTCTCAGTGAGCAGTTCAAAGAAAATTTAGAAAAATAAATGGCTCATTATTTAAAAATATATTTCACTGAATAACTGAGTCAGTTCTAGTAGATATACAAAATATTTCATGACATGCAACTAGTATTCAGATCCAGGTGCTGCTTTGAAAGTTTAGAATATTTTTCGTGGGACAACCCCTTTAACTTGATACTACATACTAATTATATTTCTGTTTCCACCCCTACAGACATATCATCTGACTTCAAGATGGAGGCCACCATACGGCGATTTGGCGTGAAGCTCCACGCTGCCACCCGCCTCCTACACAGCCTCCAGCTGGACCACCTGGAGCTACAGCAAATGATGGCGGCACGTTGGCATCCGCTTTAATTTTTATTTTATTTATTTTTTTGTATTTTTCTGTTTTCAAAAAGTTATTTTATTATTATCATTATTATTATTAATATAAAATAGGTATATAACCTGTGGTTTGATGTTTTTGTACACCTTTAGCCCCTTCCTGACATACGGTGAAGAAATATTGTTAGGAAACATATATGTACGTAACGCACAAGTGCTGCCAAAAATGACACGGAACAGGCACTCCAATACAAGGGGTATAAATAAAGGCCTCATTCACATTGTTGAACAATTGTTCTTGTTGTGGGACTCATACACTCATAAAGCCTATGCACAAAGTGACAAGTCTGCCAAAAATTACAAGGAACAGGCACTCCGATACACCTTTAACCCCTTCACCCGCGGGTGCGGCGGGCGTCATGGCCGGCAAGTCTCTGCTGTTTCTAACAGCAGAGACTTGCCGCTACTACATCGGCGGCGTCTTCCGGGTTGACTAGATGCCGTGATCACACGTGATCACGGCATCTAGTTGCGTCTAAACCCGTAAGCTTCCGGGTGGTGTACAGACACCCCGTGTGGCCAATCGGGGTGTCTGTACACCATATGAAAACTGTAATCCTCGCTGGTGAGGATTACAGTTTTCAAAGTGCAATTCTTATTCTGGCCACTAGATGGCAGGCCAGGATAAGAAATGAGCAATTCATGGATTTAAAGTCTATAAAACCCAGAATTGCTCATAAAGAAAAAAAAAAAAAGCCACAATATATAAGCCCATATTTGAGCTTTCTAATAGTAAAAAAAAAATAAAAAAAAAAGTTAAAAAATATATAAAAAATAAAAAAGATGTAAAAGTTCAAATCACCCCCCTTTCCGTATAAGTAAAAAATAAATACCTAAATAACAATAAATATAGACATCATGGGTATCATCGTGACCGAAAACGCCCGTACTTTTAAAATATAAAAAAAAAAAATTCCAATACGGCGAATTGTGTGGCGGAAAAAAGCGTCCAAATGGCGATTTGCCGTTTTTTGTCGCTTTTTTTTTCTAAAAAAAATTAAATAAAAAGTGATCAAAAAGTCATACACACCCCAGAATGGTATCAATAAAAACTTCAGATCGTCCCGCAAAAAATGAGCCCCCATACAGCTCTGTACACATAAATACCAAAAAGTTATAGGGGTCAAGATTTGACAAGGAAAAAAAAAAAAAAAAAAGGGCAACTTTCTAATTATTTTATCACTATGAAAACGCAGGAAAAACTATACATATTAGGTATTGCCGGATTCGTACTGACCAGTAGAATGAAAGTAACGGATCAGTTTTAATGCACATCGAGCGCTGTAAATAAGAAACCCGTAGAACTGTAGCAGAATAGCGTTTTCTTTGCAATTTCACCCGGTTTGGAATTTTTTTCCCGCTTCCCACTACACCGTATGCAATATTAAATGGTGGCGTTGGAAAGTACAACTTGTCCCGCAAAAAACAAGCCCTCATACAGCTATGTGAACAGAAAAATAAAAGAGTTATGGCTGTTTGAAGGCAGGGAGCGCAAAACGAAAATGCAGAACCGAAAAAAGCTCCGGGGGTGAAGGGGTTAATTACACATAAAGGAGGGCATCAGACACACCCGTGAAAAATTAAGATTGATGGCCTGCTGGTGAACAGACCCATGAAAACATTATTTTTGAGGGACTGGTGGTGAACAGACCCTTGAAAACATTATGGTTGAAGGCCTGGTGGTGAACAGACCCATGAAAACATTATGGTTGAAGGCCTGGTGGTGAATAGACCCATGAAAACATTAATTATGGGGGTAACGTTAACTAACAACAGCTACAAGCGTAGAAAACGGAGGAGGAGGTAGACAACAGTGTTTGCTTTTGAAATAGGGTTTTGTAGACTTCGGGTTCGCACAGCCCATGACATGATACTAGATTTGGCTGTAAAATTATGGCCTGGCTGACATCAACAGTGGGAAGACAGCACTCAGACTATTCTGCCCTGCAAGGCCTGATCTAATCACCAGCATCAGCAAGAGGAGTATGAAATTCGGATGTAATCCAGCCTTTATTCATTTTTATAAAGGTATTTTTCTGAACACTGCCTGGTGACAGATTTGCCCTTTTGGGTGTCACCACCCCCTCAGCGGCACTAAAAACCCTCTCTGACATGACACTTGAGGCTGGGCAGGAAAGAAGCCCTAGTGCATAGTGGGATAGTTCCGGCCACTGTTGTAATCTGCCTTCCCAGAAGTCCAGGGGGTCTGAGAAGAGGCTTTGTGAGCCAGATTGCAGGTAAGCCTGAACCTGCTCATTGAGGCGGGTGATCTGGGCCTGCTCACTTGGCTGCAGCTGTTGGGAGCCTACAGAGAAAAATTCCTGCATCATACTCATTAGGCTTAACTGTCTGCTGCTGGTTGTGGCAGAAGGTGGATTACTCGGCCGGACCTCCTTCTCAGACAAGCTGGCAGCAGGCTGGGGCTGGCTGAAAGCTCTGGCCAGGTTACTACATAGCTTCTCCCGCAATGAGACTAATTTTTCTTCCCTTTCCTGGGGAGGAAAACAATCCCCCATGTTGGATTGATACCGTGGGTCCAGAAGCATCGCCAGCCAGTATTCGTCAGTCTGCCTTATGTTTAGGATACGCCTGTCAGTGCGTAAGCATGTGAGCATACAACTCGCCATCCTGCCCAGCGTGCCTGAGAGGCCACTTCTTTCCATCTCAGCCTCTCTCAGAGAAACTGCTGTGTCCCTGAAAGTGTCATCATCCTTATCCTCCACCTGTGTCTCCTCCTCCTCCTACTGGTCATCAACATCACCCTCATTAAAATCCTCCTCCTCTTCCCCCTCCTCTAACTGAAGCTCCTCATCCTCATCCTGCTCCACAAGGGAACTTTGGCGTTGGGGCTCCCCTACAGTGACAGCATGGCGGGTAGACAAATGACCAGGATTTCCTTCCCCCATTGCCCCCTGCTGCATGAGCGCGAGTGTCTTTTCCAGCACAAATATTATTGAAATTACGTCGTTCACACCGCAGCTGTCCCGGCTGACCAATTTGGTGGCTTCTTCTAAGGGCCTTAGAACAGTGCAGGCATCTCGGACCAGCCTCCACTGCCGGAAATCAAAGCCACACCTGCTCCCTATGCTGGAAGATTCTGGCTGCTGCTGGACAAAATCATCCACTGCTCTACGCTGCTCTAGGAGTCGCTGCAACATATGAAGAGTGGAATTCCACCGGGTCGCCACGTCACCTATTAAGCGGTGTGGTGGAAGATCGTTTTGACGCTGCAGTTCCAGCAGAGCGTGCCGGGATACATATGAATGACTAAAATGAGTGCAAAGCTTCCGCGACTTTGCCAGCACTGTGCGCAGGCCAGTGAATGTTTTTAGAAATCTTTGCACCACTAGATTTAGCACATGTGCCATACAGGGAGCATGCGAGAATTGACCCAGGTTCAGCGCTGCCACTATATTTGTCCCATTGTCACTCACTACCTTGCCCACTTCCAGCTGACGTGGAGTCAGCCAGTGCGCTATTTGCTGCTTCATGTAATGCAGCAAGCGCTGGCCTGTGTGGCTGCTACTGCCAAGACAAACTAAGTCTAACACTGCATGGCAGTGTTTCACCTGACACATGTGATATGAAGGAGCACGGGTAACTCGCTGCCCTGACGCTCCATCAGGCGGACTGCCCATGGAGGTGGAAGCGGATAGTTGTTGGGTGGTCTGCTGCAATCCTGGCTGGAAAGCACGTGGAGGTGCCAACAGCAATTGACCGGGTTGCTGGGGTGTTCCTGCCTCGCTTCCACTAAATACATTCAGCCAGTGGGCAGTAAAGGACATGTATTGCCCCTGGCCGTAAGCACTGCTCCAGGTGGGCGTAACTCGCCTCTGCCCTCTGTTGCTGCCACTACTAGAACCACCCTCCTCCTCTGAGCTCAAATCCTCCTCCGCTTCACAGGTCCTCCGGCCTAACCCATCAGATTCCTCATCAGACTCCTCCACAACACATTTTTGCAAATTAGGCTGTTCCCCACCAACTGACAATTCTGGGCAGTCCAAAATCGGACTGCCCTCTAAGAAATCCTCAGGGAGGCTGTCCTCTATAACCGCCGGATTATAAATTTGGCTTCGGTGGCTTTTTTTCCTAGAAATTGCTGAAGGGACACCACTAGGAGGGAACACTGAAGCCCGAGGGGTGGCAGAAAATGACGGGGTTTGCTTGAGTGGAATGGTGGAGCAGGACGAGTCTGACCCCTGGCTACATATGGACACTGTATCAGCAGATGACAGCAGATCATCCGGCTGAGACTGAGATGAGCGTGCCATCCACTCCACTACCTCATCTGCTTTCTCCTCCACTACAATGTTGCGCCTTAGTGGGTTAGCCTGGTGGAACAACGGCCAAGTATTGGGAATATTACTAGCAGATGCTCCGGCTACAGGTCTTTTGGCACTGCTGGCGCTGCCCTGTGCCACCTTCTCCTTTTTTTAAAGCTCAAAGTCTGGCTGGAACTGGACCCCTTTTGCTTATCCATGCCAAAGATTTTTTAATTCACTCTGTGGCCCTGCAGCTGGTCTTTGTCCCTGTCTCTCCCTGTCTCTGTCTCCCTGCCTGATTATTTACTAGCCCTGACCTGGCCCTGCAGTATCCCTGATATATGTATGATAGATTCCCACTACAATTACACCCCAGTTAGAAGAACACAGTGTCTCTGAACTTCACAAATTCACAACAGTGCTTCTGCTCGCCTCAGCAGTCGCAGCAGAAATGAAGCATCACTGGCTTACTGAGCCAATCAGAGCAAGCCCAGCCTACTAGGTCAGGTGACCGCTTTCTTTCCGGGCTTTTGCTCACGATAAACGAACGAACAGTAAAAGATCGCTACTAAAATGAATTTGTACGCAACAGCGTATACAGTAACTAATTCGTACGCAATTGCGTATAATTTATAGGACAAACTACGTAGCGAATGTGTACAAAGCCAAAGCTAATCGACTAGTATTCGGATTTGCTTCGCAGCTGAAAAATCCCAAGATTCGATACGAATCTACGAAGCGGCGAATAGATTCGCTCATCTCTAGTTATTTTGAATTAAAAAGTCATCAAAACCTTTTTGTAAAAGAGCCTTTGCCACATAGAAATATAATACAAAAGTCTGTACATTTATAGTTGAACTTGTCCTTTATCAGAATTGTGCACATACTAAACTATTAAAAAAAACAAAGAAAAGCAGATCCGTAGATATCGTTAGGATTTAATTAAAATTTCATCATTCGGCAATAATACCCTGTATTCTACATTGGGTGGATAGTTCAAGCTTAAAGTTTGTAAGTCAGCCTGAAGCCTCTATGGAAATTCAAATCAGAGAGATAAGCTCTAAATGTAATCAATAATTTTAGCTAGAGCTGGGAAATGTGAAAGAGTTCTATCTCTGAGAGCTGCAGCATAGGAGCCGGGATTAGACCTCAGCTCATTTCATAACAGTTTCTTTCTTTAAACTACCTATTACTTTCTTAAACCTTCTCTCATGATCTTTATTCCATTTACTCGATGCCCTGGAAAGCTGAACATTGGGTATTTGATGGTACAAAGAATTTTAAGACATATATATGCATAAAGAGAAACTGCATGTTCAAGCTATGAAATCCAATATAAATACAGCTCAGCTCTATTATGCAGTGTAATGCCAGGTTTAGAAGCAAGTCTAGATATATCAAAAAGAATAAAATAAAAAAATAAGTAGAAAAAATATTAGTTCATCAATGTTTTGTGTTTTCATACTTTTTTCCTCCGTCTTCCAAAAGCCATAACATTTTCACAATCCATTCACAAAGTTGGATAACGGCCTGATTTTTGTGGGACAAGTTGTAATTTGCAATGTCACCATTTAGTTTGCCATACCTTGTATTAAAAATGGGGAAAAAAACACTTTTTTTTGTTTTTACAGCTTTCACTTTTCAATAAAAATTACCTGAAAATTAAATAACATATCAAACTTAAAGTGTAACTGCCGTTTCATTTTTTTATCCCCTAATGGTATAGTACACCCTGCTGTATAAGTGCTTTTATGCTTAAAATTTGATCATTTTCAGTTTCACCTGCTAATAACTCCCACAGATGCATACTACTTTCTTATTCAGCTGCTCTTATCTCAGAGTGTGAGTCTAAACAAGAGACGGATCAGCACTGGGGGGAGGAGCTCAGTCCTGAAAGCCTGGTGCTGAGCTGAAGCAGAAAGTGGAGGGGGGCGGGCTGCTTTACAGACTGATATCTCCTGAATGGTACCAGCTAGAAACATGCAACTTAGCTTGTTTGAAAGATGACAGGCTAGACCAAAATGAGAGCTCTAGTCCAAGCAAAAGAGGAGAAATCACTGTTAGAAATCAAGTCAGGAATAATTGTGAGTAAAATCTGCTTATACTTTCATTTTCAGCTTCATTCACAGCATCCCGATTTCTATGAGTGATATTTCCCCTTGTACTGAACAGATTTATGTTCAGTACAAAAAAAGTAATATATTCGGGGAAAAAAATGTTATTCTTTGTATTGCCATATTCTGACCGTTTTATATTTCTGTCAGTAGAGCTATATGAGGGCTTGTTTTTTGCATGGCAAGCTGCACTTTCTGTAGGTACCATTTTGGGGTACATTTTGCTTTTTCATGACTTTTCATTTAATTTCTTGGGGGGCAAGTTTACCAAAAAGTGTAAAATCAACCATTTCATATTTCAGACCTTTTTTAACTTCTGATAGACTGCAATAGAACACTATTGTAGTTTATGGATTTTTACAGGCTTCCTATAAAGCCGTTCCTCAGACAGGGCTTAGGCAGCTTACTATACCCGACACACACACCGTCTTTATTTCTAGCTAACGCAACACATGGCATTCTTTTTCCATATCATGGACGAGGATAAGACAGTTCTATAGAGGGCTGGACGTTCCGTTCTTCAGAATGCGGAACTCACATGGCCGGTATCTGTGTTTTACAGATCCGTAATTTGCGGATCACAAAAACGACTATGGCCATGTGCATGAGCCCTTATTCAGATGAATGAGACAATCGCAGGCTATGTGGACATAGCCTGAGAATAGAGAACCTCCAAGAAGGCAGCTTGTAGAAAAATACATAAATATGGTATTAATACTTTGATTTTTATCATATTTGGTTTTGTCTATGTGGTCTTCTATTTGTTGCCGGTAATTGTGCATCTCTGTGTTAGTAATAGGCATGTTACTGTCATAATTGTAAACTTTCCTACAGCTGCCCATACATGTTCCATTAATGTATATCTGGAGGCAAGTGTTGGGGATCTCATAAATTTGGATTATATATATATATATATATATATATATATATATATACACTTGTCCTGTCAGTACTCTCTTCTGCTGGACACAAAACACATTTCTGTATGACAGACACTGCAGTTTTGTAATTAGCATAAGCCTCAGAATCCCAGTTCTTCTGAATGGTAAAAAGAACAGGAAAGCTCCATATTTTAGAGGGCATTCAGCTGTCTTCTCATGCAGCTCCACTACGCCGTGTGCAGTCAGTTGTTGCAGCCGCCTGGGCTTCATGTGTCATGATGTGGAATTTGATCATTTCAGTCTTGTCGCTTTGCATGTTGCATCAATAATGTCAAAATGCTGAAAAGTCAAATTGCTAATGTTTAAATAATGCTGGAACTATTTAGTAAAAGTATGACAATGTAATGTTATTCATAGAGTAAGATAAAAAGCAGTGAGAGAAATAAATGGAATAAAGGCTGCATTATTAATGGCTGTGGGATCAAAATGCAGGATTTTCACTCATTTTGTTGATCGATGGGGAAAAAAAAAATATAATTACTGAAATATGATTGACATTGTGCTTTCCTATAAAAGCCATTATAGGAACATGGTGCTGTGGATTTTCTGATGCGATTGTGGACTATTTCCTTTATATGATGAATGAAATACTGCATGTCTGTCTAATTATTAAGAAAATGTAATATAGAAGGATAAATCTGCTTCATTACCCACTAAAAAAAAGTCTATATGTTCTCATGTGAAATCTCATTTCTGACAACCACTAATGGCAATTGAGAGTGTTAGGCTTCATTCACACGTCCGTATTTTTGCACATCCTGGAAAACGGTCAGTTTTTTGCGGATCCGTTGTTCCGCAAAAAACTCCGTTTTTCCAGGACATCCGTTCCGTCTTTCTGTAAAAAACGGAAAGGATGTATCCATATGTCATCCATTTTTTGCGGATCCGCAAAAAACGGAAGAATGAATAACATCTTTTTTTTTCACCCCTCCAGGAACGGAATCCTCAAAAAACGGATGACATGCGGATGCCTTTCCGCATGTCATCCGCATTTTTGCGGATCCATTGACTTGCATTGGGCAACGGACCGCAAAATCAGGATAGAAGTAGGACAGGAGGATTTCTTTATGCAACATTTTTCCAGGACCCATTGAAATGAATGGATCTGCATCCTATCCGCATAAACGGTCCGCAAATTGCGGATCGGATGCGGACGAATTTCACGGACGTGTGAATGAGGCCTTAATGTCAGTGTTTTTGGTCTCTATTCGATGACTTGACACAGTAGCAACACATATCCAGCTGGAGTGTCCACCTTAGGCCTCTTTCACACGGTCAGTATTTGGTCAGTATTTTTTCATCAGTATTTATAAGCCAAAACCAGGAGTGGGTCCAAAAGACAGAAGAGGCACAAATATTTTCTCTGTAGGTTCCACTTCTGGTTTTGGCTTACAAATACTGACCAAATACTGGTGCAAAATACTAACCAAATACTGACCGTTTGAATAAGGCCTTTGGCAGAGTATAAGGCCAGACGCACACAAGCGAGTTCAGTGCATGAAACTCGCAACTTGTGTCAGGGTACGGCCAGATGGCATGGTCATGATGTGGTCATAATGCGTTCAGGAAATGCATGTGGCCAGTTACCATGCATAATCATGCGTTTAGGGTAAACTTTTTGTCTGCCATTTTTGTTTGAACTGTGAATTTTCCTGGTTCTTAAGCTTTCTGAGTAACTTAAAATAGTAACACCTGCAGTAAAGCAAATAGCTACTCAACTCTACATCTCATGCAGTCAAACAGCCAGAAGCAGCAGGACATGTTTTATGTGCGGTCAATCAGGTGCAGTCATCACAATTTTGTAAGTGCCAGGCCTATCTCAGAAACCTATTATTCCATTGACTTCTAGTGGAAAATGAGATGCTACGGTTCCTAACCGCATCATGACCGCATCACGACCTCACCGTGTGGCCATACCCTTGGTGTGAGGTTCTGTTCTGATCACTACCACTCAGGATCGCACTACATTTTAATGATTTATAATGCTATGTGATCCTGAGAGTCCTGGAATCTACTGAATTACATTGACATAGTTTTGTCACTATAATTCAGTAGATTCCAGAACTCTCAGCGTCACACAGCATTATAAACCATACTGTAATGCTCTATGATCCTGTCAGAGGAGTGGAGGGCAGAATGGATGTAACACTGACACACATTGCAAATCCTTTGCATTGAACTTGCTCGGGTGTGTCTAGCCTATATGTTGTGTGCATACATTTAACCTAATTTCACATCTTATGCGTTTGTGTCCAACATAAAGTCACTGGTAAGTTACTGCTGTTGGGGGGAAATTTATCAAAACATAGCAACCAATCAGATGTGACCTTTCGTTTTTCAGAGCTCCTTTGGAAAATAAAAGGATCAATCTGATTAGTTGCTATGGGCAATTAAGCCAGTTTCCCTTTGCACCACTTTTAATAAATTTTCCCCCAGGTCTTTAAGATAATAAGCAGGATTCAGGGATCTGCTGCTGGGTCAAGTCATCAAATAGAGACCTGATGTATATTAGTAACTTTATGTTGGACACAAATGCCTCAGGTTTGAATTGATGTTTAGTGTGGACGCAGGGCCCCGCAGCACACAATACATGTATTAATTTATTTGTTTACTAAGACCAGGATCATAGTATTTAGAATTGGGATTTTTGGGTGGTTTTTATTTGGATGATCGTATTAGACAGTGATTTGATCTTGGTATTGTATTAGATTCATGTTGTTGATTACTTGAGTGCAAGTACCTTTTATTTAGTTTTGCAGGGACTGGATACTCTGTAGTACGGTGCATTCGTAACCTAAAATCTATGTTCCAACCAGTGAGCTACCCTTGTCCAGTATTCTGTCAGGTTTTTTTTTTTGACCCATAAAAACTGCTGTCAACACTATAAAGATGAAAGGGAGTGTAGCAATATGTTATATGCTGTGTTTGGCCTCTAGGGGTCTCACTACTTGTTGATACATTCTACCTGTTGTTCTGGAACTTGTTGGCTGGTAGAGTAGACACATGTAATGGTGGTTGAATTCACACTGTAAAAAAGCTGTCTGGTACCAAAGAGTGTGGAAGAACCAACTCACAGAACAGGGAGAGCAGTGCAGACATAATTTCTGTATCATGCAACCTGCATGACTATAAGGCCTCTTTCACACGAGCGTCGCGGATTCGGTCCGGATGCGTTCAGGATGCGTTCAGGAAAACTCGCACCATTCTGCAAGAAAGTTCAGTCAGTTTTGTCTGCGATTGCGTTTAGTTGTTCCGTTTTTTCCGCGCGGGTGCAATGCGTTTTGATGCGTTTTTCACGCGCGTGAAAAAAAACTGAAGGTTTACAAACAACATTTCTAAGCAACCATCAGTGAAAAACGCATTGCATCCGCACTTGCTTGCGGATGCAATGCGTTTTTAACGCAGCCCCATTCACTTCTATGGGGCCAGGGCTGCGTGAAAAACGCAGAATATAGAACATGCTGCGATTTTCACGCAACGCAGAAGTGATGCGTGAAAAAAAACGCTCATCTGAAAAGACCTATTGAAATGAATGGGTCAGGATTCAGTGCGGGTGCAATGCGTTCACATCACGCATTGCACCCGCGCGGAAAACTCGCTCGTGTGAAAGGGGCCTAACTGTAAGTAAGCTGCCATGGAGGCAGTTCCTTTTATGTTCAGTGTCTTGCGCTCTGCACTGAATGGTTTTAAGCCCTTTCCCTCTGCTGTGAGTTACAGCTCTAGTGGTATCCTCACGGGACACTGGAACACAGAGTAGAGAGGAGGTGCTGGAAAGCATTCAGTGAAGAGAACCCAGGCTACTAAACATGAAGGAACTGCGAATGAGATCACAGGGTGCTCATGTCTGTACACGGCAGCCAGGGGCCCAATGAAGGCCCTAGGTCTTTCCTCTGTGTATGCCTATTAGGCTTTACCAGTTATACAATGTATTATGGAAGCAATTAGAGGATTGCCGGTCACAGTACCACTGTGGGACTAATACATTTAAAATAAGGAAATAAATAAGCAAGTTGAAAAAAATGAACTATATAATTATCATGTAATTCATCCTGCATGGTGAATGACGCAAAACAAATAAAAATACTTGCTGTTTTTTTTAGCTTGCTTTGTTGCTAAGGTCCAAAACAGGCTAGTCACTAAATACTCAAAACCTCAAGCAGGCAAAAGGGTTTTGGATAAATACATACAATGCAACGGCACACTGCCAACCAGATAAAGCACAAAATGCCATAGTAATATGAGGCATTCTGAAGCTAATGCTATGCTTGTTTAGTAAATTAGAGATTCTTGGCAAATATATTTTGTACAAAATTATCTGGGCCATCCACCAAATCGTCAATGTGATCTCTGTAGGACGGGAACCTAACACTATTTCCTACCTGTTATGTGCCAACCTTGGCTTCCGTATAATCAGGGTGTGTTGGTTCCACATGCATACTTGGTCCCCTCTGCCTTTTGCCATTTCTGGTGCTTCAAAGGCCTCCACTAATACAGGGATGCAGGTACCAATATGCATGCCGAATCCACTCGGCTTTATAGTTACACTAATTAAAATCAGCCTATAGGGCAGATGGGGCTAGTCAGGAGTGCATGACCAAATAGAGTAGCCACACCTCCAGTACAAACTTACAAAGAAAAAAAGGGGAATTTCAGTCATCACATCCCAGTGCGCAGGTGTACGTTTGGTCATGCACTCCTGACTAGCCCCGTCTGCCCCATAGGCTGATTTTAATTAGTGTAAGTGTAACTATAAAGCTGAGTGGACTCGGCATGCATGTTGGTACTTGCATCCCTGTATTAGTGGAGACCTTTGAAGCACCAGAAATGGCAAAAGGCAGAGGGGACCCAGCCTGCATGTGGAACTAACACCCCCTGATTATACGGAAGCCAAGGTTGGCACATAACAGGTAGGAAATAGTGTTAGGTTCCCGTCCTACAGAGATCACCTTGATGATTTGGTGGGTGGGCCCAGATAATTTTGTACAAAATATATTTGCCAAAAATCTCTAATTTACTAAACAAGCATAGCATTAACGCTGCTTATTCACCTAAATGTAAGGAGGACATGACACCACTCCTGTTTTAGTAAACGCTTGTATTTTCCAACAGTTATGGATCATCTTTTCGTAGCACTCTGAAGATCCTCTTGTACTCCTCTTAGAAATGTATAAACAAATGTAACAATTGGATGTTACCATTCTGATTCTTGTCAAAGGAGTGTGTCCCCACAAGTCAGTATTGACTAATTGGTATTGCATACATGGCAAAAGAGCACAAGTCATGGGATGCAATGGTAGAGAGCCCTTGTCTTACTAAACACCTGCTGTTATTTTATTACAATATCTATTTTGTGTCTTGTATACATGAATCAATTTCCTGGCTTTGTATATTACAAGCATGTAATAGGTTTCTGATTTTTTTTATTTTTTACAAATAGGATTTTTTTTTCTACCTAGAATGAAAATATCACTGTATACCTAAGAATGACAATGACATTTCAAAAGATCACTGAATGTGTTCTCCTTCCAATTGCAATTATGCCCTCATTTCTCAGTGGGGACCCTTGTCTCCTCGTTCTGCTCTCCTCTATCTCCCTAGCTAGCTTTCATTAACCTGATTATCTATTCACTTGCTGCCTAGATTACATCTTACAAAAGATAATGCTTGCCATTTCTATAATGAGTGCTTGACTTTTACTGCTTACATAAACACACCCGATAGACAATAATTAAAGTTCACTAGTTGCTGCAGTGTCTAAGATTCATCATGATGCTAATTTGATTCCTCGACCCATTGTCTGTCATACAGACAGGAAATAATTTTGTTGGCAATTCTCAACATTGGAAAAGACAAATTGGTTCAGGAGACAAAGTTAAAGCAAATAATCACTGCGCGTGTTTGTATAAGGCTTCTTTCACACGAACGTAGTTTATGCGGGATCCGGACCCATTCATTTCTATGGGGCCGCAAAAGATGCGGACAGCACAACGTGTGCTGTCCGCATCTGTTGCTCTGTGCCACAACCTCGCAAAAAGAATAGAACAGGTCCTATTCTTGTCCGCAATTGCGGACAAGAATAGGCATTTCTATGATATCCCCCCACATGTGCGGTCCGCAAATTGCGGAAAGCACATGGGCAGGTATCAGTGTTTTGCGGACCACAAAACACAACGTTCTTGTGTAAGAAGCCTAATCCAGACTTAAAGGGTATTTGTCACTTGATGCCCTTAAGGGAGTCTTTATATGTTGCTACGAAATTGATTTTGCAGTAATTTTATTCAGTGGTTTTGTGAACTTGCCTGTTTTTTTTGTGGTGGCACCGTGGCAAAAAGCATTATACCAGGTGTGGATGCACCCTTAGGCTAAATGTACGATCAGGTTGTGTGCGGATTTTCCAAGCGAATTTGCATGCCGAAAAAAAACGCATCGTAGGTAATGCACATTGCATTCTATGAGAATTTGAAATTCTCATGTACACGGTGACAGATTTTAATCTGCGGTCTGGATTTTAAAATTTGCAGGATGTCAATCTGCATGCAAATCCGCATGTAAATCCACACCAATTGATGTGGATTTCAGTGCGGATTCTTGCCACATAAATCCTGAATGTGTGCATGTACCCTTAAAGAGTTTTTTTACTAAGAATTTTAAAAACTTGGCATAGGACATGGCTCTATATAAACTAAACAAAAAAACTGCCGATCCAGGCCTGTCAATCCAGTCCTTATCATCATAATCATGGGCTGTTTATATGACCACTGCTGCAAATCCCTGACCTCAGCACAGCAGTGTAATGACTGCACATGACCGCTGAGGGCAATGATTGTCAGCAGCAGTCATGTGGAAGAAGAATGTGAAATCAACACTGCAGGACCAGCTGGGACTGGGAGTGGCAGTGCTGGAGCAGCAACACATTTAAAAGATGAATAAGGTTCTCTTGATCTTATACAGTCCCCTGCTTTGTGCTAATCATGGAAAGCCCCTTTAAAGTTAGTTGCAATTAGAGAAAACAGACAACAGGTGCACTAATAGTGCAGGGTCATTCAGGCATAGATCACAGTGTCAGCAGGCACAGTAGTATAGGTGCTCCCCTGGATCTGTTGTGCTCACCGGGCACAATACTGGATGAGGGTGTATCAGTGATGTAGTTTGGCTCCAGCTCCAGACACCTCATCCATGGGGGTATAAAAAAAGCTCAGTAGGAAAAAAAGCAGGAGAGAGGGGGGCACGTCCATAGGACCGTAATCAACCTCTTCACTAATGTCCTGTGGCAGGCACCCCCTCTCTACAGCTTTTCTACTGAGCTCTTCTTTAATGTTCCAAATGGAGGCCCATATGTGTTATGCTAATGAAGGGGACTATAGGAATAAATTATGAAAACCATTTTAAAACCTTATGTATATGGCACTGAGGGTGCATGAGGGCACACAAAGTAATAACTTTAAGAGAGAAAAGTTCAGAGCATATGGCACCTGATGCAGTATGCCATGATTTTTTTCGCATGGAATCTGACAGGAAAAATACTCAGTTTAAGCCTGTATGAAATTGGAATTAATTATTAGGCCATATACACATCTTTGGGAGCCCAATTATGGCTCCATACAAAACAGAGCCATAAAAAAAACCCATGGAGGTGAGCTTCAATGCTCATCCCTAAAAATAGTGAGAGTATTGGAATTGGAAAATCCTTTCAGCTGTACCAATGATATACGGTAGATACAGAGGTGTGAAGATCTCAATTCCTCCTTCTGCATTCTCTGGAAAGGAAAATCCTTTAATAACATTTTAATGAGCCATATGAGACAGAACCTGCAAGGTTTGGGATTTTAAAGTTGTTTTAGCACAATACATCTTACTATGAATTTGCGTTTCAATTAAGTGCAATGTGTACAGTCCCATAAAATGATCTCAAAATGACCTAAGAATGTGTTCTTTTTCATTAAATTCTCATGTAACTATTAGTGTTGAGTGAAGTATTCAAAAATTCAATTTGGCTGCTTCGCCGAATTCTACAAAAAAAAAATTGCATTTCTTTGTAAGTAGTGGGTGCAATGACAGGGAGCAGCGATTGCGCCGACCCTGTCATTGTACCCCTCAAATGCCGCGTTCATAGCAATATTACAGTGTAAAATTTAAAAAATAATAATATACTTACCTCATACATTTGCTCGAGACGGGCCAGCCACCACCATCTTGATTGAAAATCTGGTGCAAAATCTTGTGTGGCCCGTGATGACATCATCACGTTGGCCGGTGTGGTGACGTCATGCGTCACCGCGCACTGGATTTCAATCAAGGTTGCAACGGCCAGCCCGAAGTGAGCAAATGGATGAGGTAAGTAGGATTTCTTTTGTTTGTTTTTTACACCATTTCAGGGAAAATACATTCACTGCCATGAAGCACAATGAAATTTGGCTTCACGGCGAATTCACTTCGATTCGCTCAACACTAGTAACTATCAATATAAAAAAGTCATTCAGTTCTCACACTGACCACTAAGTCTAATAATATCCTAGTACTTCTGTTCTGTAGAGATCACAGGCAAGATTACAATGAAGACAGACATGATCCAGCATTCACTACAGAGAATGCCTGCAAAACTCTTCCATAGAAGTCAAGTCATCTCCAGATGATAACTCTGTGTGTTTGCAGTAAAGGGAATCTTGGAACTCTGTACAGATCAGGAAAGATGTTTGCTCTCATAATCATGTACAGAAAATAAAAACAATATATCAGAAAACAGGATATGTTTTAGTATCTGGCTTCAATTACTAAAAAAATCTAGGTAATATATTCCTTTTAAACATGGTCATAGTGATTGTGACATTTACCATATTTTTCACCCTATAAGATGCACCTAGGTTTTAGAGGAGGAAAATAGGAAAAATAAATATTTTTCATCAGACCCTCAATTAAACATGAGATCAGACCCCCATGTTAATTCAGACACTAAGAGCAGACCCCCAATGTTAAGACCCCTATTCAGACCTTAGATTATACAAAAGCAATAAATCAACATTGTTGATCCACTTCAGGAATTCAGCTTCTGCTCTTCCAGCACTTCCTGCTTCATGTTGTGCTGTGACTGGACGCCAGGGTTGCCAACCGTCCAGAAATTTCTGGACAGTCCGTAAAAATAGGTAACTTTTTTGCTCTGTCCGTGAAAAAAAATAGAGGTGTCCGTGATTTTTTTGAGGCTGGTGGTACCTGACTAGATTATTTTGGTGGTAAATATCATCATTTTACAGCTCACAGTAAATGGTGGTAATGAGTTCTGATCAGTATATTGAGCTATAGACCTTTATTACTTATAATATTTATCTTTTTATTATGGTTTTCCAATTTGTCCGTAAAAATGTTGGCCGTCCGTGATTTTGGGATAAGTTGTCCAGAAAAAAGAAAAATTCGGGTTGGCAACCCTGCTGGACGCTCACAGTGTGCGGTCGCAGAGCATTCCGACGTCCGCATGCTGTGAGCTGTCACAGAATAGCGAGCGGCCTAGGACCAGGAAGCGTTGAGTACAGAGCCCGGGAAGTGCTGTATTCACCGCTTCCCGGTCCTCCTGTACTAATGCGCACTTCCATATATCTCAGAGGACGCACACAGCATTCACCACTATTGAGTCACTTTCATGGGGGGACAGCCTCTTTGCCTGCTCACTTGTAGCTAGAACATGCATTCTTTACCTGCTACAGCAGGGAGCTGCAGCAGGCCTATCACTGGCCTGCACCCCCATCAGGGGGATGTAAACTTACAGGGGCATGCATCACATAAAGGAGCTGGTAATGAACCCTTTATTGCTTTCTCTATAGAGCAGAGCAATATTCCCATTTGTGGTGCATACAGTCCATTATGGTATATACATCCCATGTGATGTATACAGTGTGCCACCACAGTCCATTCATTAAAGATAATGTAATTGGTGGGGCTGATACCTCCTCCTGGAATATCACACAGCAGAACTGCTCATTATTTCAGGCAGGTAGTGCTTTTTTAAGGTGGATGTGCTGCTCAGTAACCTTACACATGTGGTGAAAATACTCCAGATTTTGCATGTGGATTTCTGCCAGGAAAATCCGCAACACATTACAGTACCAGGCAAATGGATAAGCTTCTCATGCATAGACATTGCATATATTTTCCATGCAACAAATGACCCCCAGTTGCTGGATTTTCAGTAAATTTTTCAGTTTTGACTTCAGTGAGGAAGTCAAAATCCACAGTAAAATCCGCAAGCAACGCTAGTTCGTGTGTGTCTTGCAGATTTCCTTGCAGATTGTCCGTGGATTTGCTGCAGAAATGTTTCACAGTAAACTTGTCTCATTCTCAAATAGAGGTCAGTCCGACAGGAAAATAAATGGTTGCTGGGCAATCTGAACTAATGCAACAAGCAGTGCACATTATAGAGATCCAGGAAGAAATGTCAGTGCTGGAAAAGTGAAAAGATGTATATAATATACTGCAGTCAGAGGCGTAGCTAGAGGTTCAGCACAGGGGGGGCGAAACATACTTGAGTGGGCCCCCCACTTGGCTTCCCAAACGCACGTTTCCAACTTCACAGGCACATACTACTAGTTGTGGTTATAATATTGTATTAGAAAGATTACTATATAAACTGGTAGATCATCTATGCTGCTAAGTACAGTACAATAGACTTTCTACATACCCTACTCTAAATACTCTACCACATAATGCAGTGAAATATAGGAGTAATAGGAGTAAAAAACAAGAGGACTCCTATGTTAAAGGAAACCTGTCCACAGTTTTTACATCACTAAACTAACAGTCCCCTGCCCCCATCAGACCTCAGATCATCAGAATGTGCCCCCCATCAGACCTCAGATCAGTGTATTGTGCCCCACCAGACCTCAGATCAGCAGAATGTGCCCCCATCAGACCTCACATCAGCCTACTGTGCCCCCATCAGACCTCAGATCAGCAGAATGTGCCCCCATCAGACCTCACATCAGCCTACTGTGCCCCCATCAGACCTCAGATCAGCGTATTGTGCCCCATCAGACCTCACATCAGCCTACTGTGCCCCCATCAGACCTCACATCAGCGTATTGTGCCCCATCAGACCTCAGATCAGCGTATTGTACCCCATCAGACCTCAGATCAGCAGAATGTGCCCCCATTAGTCCTCACATCAGCCTACTGTGCCCCCATCAGACCTCAGATCAGCGTATTGTGCCCCCATCAGACCTCAGATCAGCGTATTGTGCCCCCATCAGACCTCAGATCAGCTTAATGTGCTCCCATCAGACCTCAGATCAGCGTATTGTGCCCCCATCAGACCTCATATCAGCAGACTGTGCCCCCATCAGACCTCATATCAGCCTACTGTGCCCCTATCAGACCTCAGATCAGCGTATTGTGCCCCCATCAGACCTCAGATCAGCAGACTGTGCCCCCATCAGACCTCATATCAGCAGACTGTGCCCCCATCAGACCTCATATCAGCAGACTGTGCCCCCATCAGACCTCATATCAGCCTACTGTGCCTCTATCAGACCTCAGATCAGCATATTGTGCCCCCATCAGACCTCATATCAGCAGACTGTGCCCCCATCAGACCTCATATCAGCCTACTGTGCCCCTATCAGACCTCAGATCAGCGTATTGTGCCCCCATCAGACCTCAGATCAGCAGACTGTGCCCCCATCAGACCTCATATCAGCAGACTGTGCCCCCATCAGACCTCATATCAGCAGACTGTGCCCCCATCAGACCTCATATCAGCCTACTGTGCCTCTATCAGACCTCAGATCAGCATATTGTGCCCCCATCAGACCTCAGATCAGCATATTGTGCCCCCATCAGACCTCATATCAGCAGACTGTGCCCCCATCAAACCTCATATCAGCCTACTGTGCCCCTATCAGACCTCAGATCAGCGTATTGTGCCCCCATCAGACCTCAGATCAGCGTATTGTGCCCCCATCAGACCTCATATCAGCAGACTGTGCCCCCATCAGACCTCATATCAGCAGACTGTGCCCCCATCAGACCTCATATCAGCCTACTGTGCCTCTATCAGACCTCAGATCAGCATATTGTGCCCCCATCAGACCTCATATCAGCAGACTGTGCCCCCATCAGACCTCATATCAGCCTACTGTGCCCCTATCAGACCTCAGATAAGCGTATTGTGCCCCCATCAGACCTCAGATCAGCAGACTGTGCCCCCATCAGACCTCATATCAGCAGACTGTGCCCCCATCAGACCTCATATCAGCCTACTGTGCCCCTATGAGACCTCAGATCAGCATATTGTGCCCCCATCAGACCTCAGATCAGCATATTGTGCCCCCATCAGACCTCATATCAGCAGACTGTGCCCCCATCAGACCTCATATCAGCCTACTGTGCCCCTATCAGACCTCAGATCAGCGTATTGTGCCCCCATCAGACCTCAGATCAGCAGACTGTGCCCCCATCAGACCTCATATCAGCAGACTGTGCCCCCATCAGACCTCGTATCAGCCTACTGTGCCCCTATGAGACCTCAGATCAGCATATTGTGCCCCCATCAGACCTCAGATCAGCATATTGTGCCCCCATCAGACCTCATATCAGCCTACTGTGCCCCTATCAGACCTCAGATCAGCGTATTGTGCCCCCATCAGACCTCAGATCAGCAGACTGTGCCCCCATCAGACCTCATATCAGCAGACTGTGCCCCCATCAGACCTCATATCAGCCTACTGTGCCCCTATCAGACCTCAGATCAGCCCACCCAGCCACATAGGATTAAAATAAAAAACTTTACTTACCTGTTCTGCGCTGCGGCTGCCCTCCGGTCCGCGCTCCGCTCTCTTCCCTGGCCCGCGCACACTAAGACCTGACGCTGCGTGCAGCGTCAGGTCATAGTGCGCGCCGCCAGGGAAGAGAGCAGAGCGTGGACCGGAGGGCAGCCGCAGCGCAGAACAGGTAAGTAAAGTTTTTTATTTTAATCCTATGTGGCTGGGTGGGCTGATCTGAGGTCTGATGGGGGTCCCTAAATACAAGTGAGCGCTTCCATAATGGAAGCGCTCACTTGTATTCGCCTGATAGAAGGCAAGGTCATCCTTGCTGGGGCCCCCCCTGAGTCACTGGGCCCGGAGCCGTCGCCCCCCCTGCCCCCCGGTAGCTACGCCACTGACTGCAGTGGAGGTAGTCTTTAAGAGCTGTAAGCCAGAGTTTACAGCTTTTCTTGATCTAGATGGGTGACAGGAGAACAGGTATGCACTAAACACTGGCACTTTCTGTCACCTTACTTCCAATTGCTTTTTAAAGGTGACAATAAGAAATGTGTGCACAGACAATAAACCAAAATCATAAAAGAAAACCAGGGGCCGCTTATACTAAGCAAAACAATATCCTGACTTAACAGCGTGTGGGCCCCGTGCCCAGTTAGGAGGACACTCCGGAATACAAATGGTATCTTTCTGTTTAGAAGTTTTCTTTCAAGTTTCGCTCTCAGTTTGATTTCTTTTCCCTAAACGGCAACAGAATTAGTCATAATTAGCCATAAATGACATGACTCAAATAAATAGATAAATAGTACAAATTCTGTATTTACCTACACATTTAGCTACTGTATATAAATAGATGATAATGAGAACCGAGGAGTGCACAGATGTCACATGCAGAAACAACACTAATAAGAACGTTACAAAACATACATTACACGTGTTTATTAGAGCCAAGTGCGCATTTTAATTCGTATATTGGGGCTGATGATAAAAAAATGTCTATCTGAAAGCTATGAAACTGAACCTTGGGGGCTGTCCCCACAGGTGAAGAAGCTCCCACCTACCTGTTGTTGGACAGGGCAGGACATCTCACCCAACCATGACAATCTGGACTCTGCACCACTGCTCTAAGTAGTGTCAAAAACTCCAAAGTTCAAATTCGGCTTCAGGAGCAGCAACTGTGCATGCACCACTTCACTTCCCGGTAGCGAAACAATTAAAGGGGTATTCCCATCTAACAAATGTAGTTTGTATAGTTAGATATAGCCATACCAATATTATTACTAATAGAATGTATTTATATAAAATGTACCGTTTAGAAGATTTGCCTATTTGTATATCCATTGTCCCACACACATCAGTCAGTCTGTTGCCCCTAGTTACGACCACCGCAGCCATGTAGTAGTGGTAGCCGGCTTGCTCTTGTTCAAACCTGCTCTGAGGTAACTGCTGTATTGTGAACGCACATTGCATGAGCATGCGGAGACACATCTTAGGGTTGTAATATTTTTGTCTGCGCTTCCAAAACACAGAGAAATGGATCCTGTTCAAAGATCAATTTATCTCTATGGAGCAGGATCTGTTTATAAAGTCTGCGTTTTGGACGGATCCTGACCATTGCATTTTAGACTGGTAGCGTCCAAAGTGCAAATGTGAAAGTACCCTAAGATGTGTCTGCGCATGCTAATGCAATGTGCGTTCACAATACAGCAGTTACCTCAGAGCGGGTTTGAACAGGAGCAAGCTGACCACCACTACTACACGGCCACGGCGGCCGTAACCAGGGGCAACGGCCTCACTGATGTGTGTGGGACAATGGATATACAAATAGGCAAATCTTCTAAACGTTACATTTTATATAAATACATTCTATTAGTAATAATATTGGTATGTCTATATCTAACTATACAAACTACAATTGTGAGATGGGAATACCCCTTTAAGTGTGCTCTCCCAAATCTCAGGAGGTTCATCACCCCTCGCCCAACAAGCCTCAACTACAGGGCTCATCCACACGAACGTATTTTCTTTCCATGTCCGTTCCAGTTTTGATGCAGACAGTATGCTGAGCCATTCATTTCAATGGGTCCGCAAAAAAAGCGGAGGTTACTCTGTGTGCATTCCGTTTCCATATGTCTGTACTTCTCAAAAAAATAGAACATCCTATTATTGTCCGCATTACAGACAAGGATAGTACTGTTCTATTAGGGGCCAGCTGTTCCATTCCGCAAAATACAGAATGCACACGGATGTCATCTGATTTTTTGCGGATGTTTTTTGCGGACCGCAAAATACATACGGTCATGTGCATGAGCCCTAAGTCTACATGTACACAAACGTAGTTTGTTTCACTGTCCGTTCTGTTTTTTTTTTTCAGATAGGATGTGGACCCATTAATTTCAATGGATCCGCAAAAAATGCGGCCAGCAGCACACCCTGTTCTGTCCGGATTCCTATGTCCGTTCCATAGCCTCGTAAAAAATTTATAGTATGTCCTATTCTAGTCTTTTTTGAAGACAAGGATATTCATTGTTACAATGGATCCGCAAAAAAAATTGATGTAATACGTATGCCAAAAGGACATCATCTGTATTTTTTGCGGATAAGTGCTTTGCAGACCACAAAACACATAGTGTCGTGTGAATGTAGCCTAAAAGAAAAAAAATCCTGATGCTGTACTCTAATGGAAGACTGTGAAGGTATGTGCACACGACAAAGTCTGCAGCAGAAAAATCAGTGGCAGATCTGCTGCAGAATCATCAGATGAAAACAGATTTTTTGTGGTGGTGACAACACTGCCAAATGTACTCCACATAAGCCTTCTAATGCATCAGTATATCTTACTCCTTTCTCATTGACTGATGAGGAAACCACTATAAAATCTGCTTCAAAGAAGTATCATGCAACTTCTTAAAGAAGTAATCCGGTTTTAATAATTACATTTATTTTTAGACAACAGGATATAGAACAATTTTCTAATTTACATCTTTTTAAAATTTTGCTGTATACCTTTCGCCTGTGCCTAAAAAAAAAAGTACAGTCCATTTTAGCAGGCATGGGATTCAGCCATTTCCCTTAGGTTCTCCAGATCCGGTTGTTAAAATTACAGCAGCAATGGAGATGAGCCCTTCCATTCCATAGTTTAGCTCCTTAGGCTTTTTAAAAGTTGGGTGGCATGTGTGTGTAGTGTATATGAGGTGTATTTATGTATGTGTACCATGTATATGGTTTATTTATGTGTATGTGTGTTGCATATATGCGAAGTATATGTAAACATGTGTCATGACGACGCATGTCCGCCATTGAGTAGGGAACCTGTTGTTAAAAATTTGAATCCCACCCATGCATTTTAGTATTGTAAAATGCATTTGTAGTAGAGTTAAATAGGACTAAACATGGCGTCTTTATGTGAGATGTCATGTGACCCTGACAAGTGTCATGTGACCTGGCTTTCTGCTAACTGCCCAGGTATCTTTACAGATGAATAGTAGTGTACTGAGGAGCAGAACATGTACACTGTATACAATACTACTACCTGCAACAGAACCTCATGTCATACAGTGTAGAAGCAGATCTCTGTGTGGGCTGTCTGTTTTTTTTACACTAAACTTTATTCACAACATGAAAACATCACTTAGAGACAGGAAGCCATTTTACAAATCACCTACAGACAGGCAGATAATGATGTAGTTGCTGTACTAACCACAATAAAAATGATTCCACCACTAGTCCTTTTACTTATCACATGAATGTGTCCTGTGTGCTGACCCAGCACATGTATGTCATGTTACACTGCTTACTGAATGTCAGGGTGTAAAGAGTGTGACATGACTGATGCCATGTTTCATTTAGGCCAGGGATGCATAACATAGGACTGATACATAGGTTATGCCATTCTTCTGCAAATATCGGTGAACTGCCTGATATAAGAAATATATCTATTCAGAATTTTACATATGTGTATATTAGAAAATTGTATGATTTCCTATTATATTAACAAATTAAATTAAAAAATAAAAACCAAAATAAAGTTCTTCAAATCAGCTGCTGAAAAAAAGCGTTTTGATGTGCACATGGTCAATATTTTACATTGAAGACAATGGGAAGCTGTTGATGACGATTTGAATGTGAATTATACAGAGAGAAATATATGTTTTCCAATGTCGAATGAGGAGGAAATTTTGCTCATGTAAACACAGCCTAAAGATGGCAGTCTTTTGCTTCACCGCACTTGTTGCTTGTCCTTTTTGAAGCTTTGATTGGCTTTCTGCCTTCATTCTTAGTGCAATAACGTGTACTGTTCTCAATTACTGTTTAATCAGCTAGAGCAGGAACTTTTATTAACATGCAAAGCCGACGTTAGACAAACAGGACACATTGCGCAAACAACATCTGCCACACAGTCAAATAAAAGTTATGCCAGAAGATGCAATATCCATGCCAGCTCCGTGTAACACACGCTTCCCTTATGAGAAGAGAAACTTCTTTAAAGGCAGAATAATTGTTGAGGTGCTGAGCGGTGCACAATTACTATGCCACTTACAACTTCTCAGTGAGTTAACCAAGTAAAAAAGTGCTACGGGCTGGGAAATGGGCATCCTGCCTTGTTTTTAGAATGCATGAGTTATGAAAACCCAATGGGAATGTAACTGTTCACTTGTGAACAATTTTCCAGTACAAGCCTAACTTACCGTGCTCTAGAATGTACTGAACAATGGATTTCTACATGAACATTATCAGGGGTATTGCTACACAGATAATTGTTTGAATTTAAAAGAAAACATTAAATAGCACTGAGTAAAATGCCTGTTTTCGGCCTGATAGATCAATAATTGCCACAGTTTTAGTCATCTCCTAATAACAGCGGCGAAAGTAATTCAGTGTAATGTGACTGCCACCATGTGGACAAAAGATGAACAGCACTTTACACATACACATTCTGTGTCTTGTATTGTGTTGGCTATAGTTGAATGAAGAAGGATTGAATTCATATTTAAGATGCGGAAAATGTATAAATACTATTTTAACATCTACTTATGTGTATGGTATATCCTTCTAATACTGATAGGTCGACCCCTACAATTACCCTAAAATTAGTTTACCAACATATCCCTAGAATTCAGCCTCTTTGATAGTCTGGTCCATGCGGACACGACAACATCAAACAACTGAATCAGGTTTGTCGGCAGCACTTGAAACTTTGGGGCACAATGCAAAATCTGTAACAGGGTCAGATCTGCCAGATTTTCGGCACCCCCAAAGTTACACCTCTGTGGTATTTTTACAACGTTCATATTAAATCAGACTATAACATGAACCAACCTTCCCCTGACCAGTGTAGGTCTCGCAGCCACTGTAGATTCATGTTATTAGCTGAGAGGAGAATTCAGTGTGATCTTCTGTTTATGCCCATCTGCGTCAAGCTAAGTTCACACAGCAAGATCAGCAGCAGAAAAATCAGTAGCAAATTAGAAGTAAATTAGGTCACATTCACATAACCGTTTCGGAGATCCAGGAGCCTGATCCAGCGCAAATGGCAGCTGTCGGCTGGACAAAAATAAACACTGCATGCAACAGTTTTTGTCCAGCCGAAACTCGGCTTCTACAGTATGGTCAGATCAATGGGAATCCGACGGTGAAGTAGAGAATCCAGCAACACCAGATCTTGTGAGATCCAGCAACACCAGATCCTGTGAGATCCAGCAGGCTGCTCTCAGGACGGAGATGCCAAGGAGGCCTTACTACCGTAGCTAAAAACAGGTCATTTTTGGTGGCAGATTTCTAATTTGGTGGAGGTTTTAGAGGAGTATTAGATTGAGGTTTCTCTGCTTCCCCATGGACTTCTATGAAATCCACAATCAGATCTGCTTCCAAGAAGTAACACTGGCTGCACAAGGAGGAGTTTTTAACATTTAAGTCAATTGGTAAAATGTTGGTGAGTTTAAAATGGACTTAGTAGCTTAAAACATCCTTTTTCCACTGCTGAATCAGTGGCCGATTAGTGGCAGATTTTAGCCATGTGAGCATACCTATTTTTGTCATATAGAATGAAAATCTTTATTTTGTCTTCTATGTTTTTGCAGTGGTTGTATTTTAAAGGGTTATCCCTGTCTTTTAAAGTGTGGCCATATAATTAGAATATGCTACCATTATATAGTCAGAGGGGTCCAGCCTCTGGGACCACTAATGATTCTTAGTGTATGTTGACATGTCAAAATCAGCAGCAGAAAAATCTGTAGCAGATCAATACTAGATTACTATCTGAAAATAGGTCATTTGTATTGGCAGATTTGTAATTTGGTGGAGGTTTTAGAGGACTTTTTACAAGAGTATTAGGCCTCATGTACACGACCATGTGCCGGCCATGCCCATTCTGTTTACCACGAATTGTGGTCCGCAATGCACGAGCACCAACTGTGTGCCTGCCATCTGTGGACGAGAACCCATTCACTTGAATAGGGTCCGCGTTCCACATCTGATGGTCCGCACCGCAAAAAAGTAGTGCATGCACTGTTTTTTTGAGGTCCAGAGGCACGGACTGAAAACCCACGGAAGCACTCCATATTGTTTCCGTGGGCATAAAATCCCTGCCTTCTGTTCCGAAACATATCTCCCGGATTGCGGACACATCCATGATACAGTATACATACGGCCGGTGCCCATATGTTGCGGACCCACTATTTGCGGGGGCCTCAAAACACGGTCATGTGCATGTGGCCTTAGACCAGTATTTGGTTGAGATTTATCTGGTTCTCCATTGACTTCTATAAAATCCTCAATCAAACCTACTTCCAAGAAGTAAGATGTCACTTCTCAAGCACTTTTCAAATCAGCTAATGAAAAAACCTTGATCATTTTACACTGTCTGCACGAGTGGCCAGGGACATTGCTGTGCAATGTACAACAATGAAGTCAATGCAGCACTAAAATATCATTGTGGCTCCTTTATTCTCAGAAATCCCAAAATGATACAATATTCTAATGATATGTAGTTTTTTAGTATGGTAACTGAATTCTGCCAGGCATGTACTGTTGGAGTACCTATATTTACTACCCACAGAATTCAGTCTGTACAGCTAACACTAATTCATTTTTAGTTCCAAATTTTATGTGGATTAATTTCATAATATACAGTGGCATGCAAAGGTTTGGGCACCTGGTCAAAATTATTGTTACTGTGAGATTGAAGATGAAATGATCTCCAACAGGCATAAAGTTAAAGATGACACATTCCCTTTGTATTTTAAGCAAAAACATTTTTTTCCAGCTTTTACATTTTCAAAATAACAAAAAGTAAGGATCACAGCTTGTAAACGCATTCTATAGGCAGCCAAGAGTCTTTCAGTTCTTGTTTGAGGGATTTTCATCCATTCTTCCTTGCAAAAGTCATACACTTCTGTGAGATTCCTGGGAATGTGTCATCTTTAATTGTGTGCCTTTTGGAGAACAGACATTTTTTTTCAACGTGCTTAACTTTTCATAGTAACAATAATTTTGACCAAGGTTGCCCAAACTTTTGCATGCTACTATATTTGTATTTCAATATCCATGCTCAATTTGGCAGACACTTTGCCTTAGTATGTGTGTGACATTTATCGATAATCATCTTTTTTGCAATGGTGTTTCATTAATCTGTACTTTATAGTCATTCTGCTCCTGCTGTGATGGAGATTCACTTCCCATGGTGAGCCTATGACTTATGTTTATACACAGCAGCAATCTGAGGAAGCAGAGCTGAAGGGGGAGGGAAGGAGCAGCAGCCTGAACCAATGACAGGACAGGAAGTGTGTCTCAGACTATCTCAAATGCCCTGTAGACTTTCTAGCTAAGCTGTAGTCACAGCTCAAAGCCATTAAAGGGGTTGTCCGAGTTATTTTTTTGTTCTTTATATGTTTCTAACTTGTCAGGTATAACAACTTTCCCATATACTTTGTGTTTCTAAAGCTGCTGGTTTCTCAGAGTTGACTGAGGGTCACATGACCTGTGATGTCACCTTATCTCCCTGGTCTATGATGTTTCGTGTACAAGCCTCAGAGTTCAGATAAGAGTCTGTACACGAGACGTCACTGGCCACGCCCCCTTTCTTTGCCGGGCTCCTGCTATCTTCTCTCTCCCTGGATTCCTTCAGATAAAACATTAACCCCTTCAGCCAGAACACACTGAGGGCTCAAGGCTTTATAACAAATAGTAGCTGCAGCAGTGAGAGGAGACAAATGCTGGGCAAGGAGCTATAGAGGAATTGTATTGCACAAGAACAGGTAGGGAGAATTTCCTGTGTGTATCAGCAGTGTCATTGTACAGCTGGGACTTGTAGTCCTACACATACAACATGCTGCTGAGTATTCCAGCAGGCAGACATGTCACTCAGCACTTGTATTCACTGCCTTTGCAGAGAAGGGGGGAGAAGGGGGAGGGGCTGAGATTGTTGTTATTGCATGTAAACAAAGGCCAGAAGAGAACCAGGGAAATGAGGAAATATAGATTTTTTTTTTTTTGCCTAAAACTTGCTGAACTTAGTTATATATTGTTGCCCATCAGATTTACAGTGCTATATATTTTTTTTCATAACTTGGACAACCCCTTTAAGTAAAATGGTATATGATGCTTGAACGGTTCTGATATAAATTATTAAAAGTGGCGAGGAAATAAAGTTAAAGCTAACCTGGCAGGTGACAGAGGAAGCGACATATAGGTTTAGGTGAAGCATGGTTTCTGAGTACAAAGCAGAGTAAATCAGGACTCTAGTTTTCTTAAAGGAACCATGGCACTCAAAAAAGTGGTATTTTGTCTATTAGGGCAGTTTATTCAATCCATCCACATTTATATTAACAATAACACTGGCCCAACGTTTCGGTCATACCTGACCTTGATCACGGCCGTAGTGTAGAAGGCATGAGGAATGAGGGATGGTTGTCACCGCTCTGTAGGTGACCTACAGAGCAGTGACAACCATCCCTCATTCCTCATGCCTTCTACACTACGGCCGTGATCAAGGTCAGGTATGACCGAAATGTTGGGCCAGTGTTATTGTTAATATAAATGTGGATGGATTGAATAAACTGCCCTAATAGAAAAAATATCACTTTTTTGAGTGCCGAGTTTCCTTTAAGAAAACGTGTGACTACCTTACCACAGAGCACCATCTCCTCATTAGACACAGGAGTGCCGACACACTATGTCTCAGTAAATCAGGACTCTGACGTGAGAGAGGGAAAGTCCTGATTACTTGACCCACAAATGGTGATTGACAGTTCTCCCTTTATCACAGATGGCTGTCAATCACTAGGTCTGTGGGCTGGGTAATCAGGGCTCTCACTGTCTCTCCTAGGAGTCCTGTCAGGATTTACGATGCTTTTTACTTAGAAATCCAGCTGCAACTCATATAAACCTATATCTTATGGAGCTCATCTTCTCTCTCTCAATCAAAATCAGCTCTCAAATATTGTAGAACAGTAGAAATTACCTGACATTTTCAGTTTAAGCCTCCTTCTGGTGGTTATAAGATAAACAGTCAAGAGACAAGTACCAAAATACTTGTACCTCTGCAGCATGAAAAGACACTGGTATCATAAATGGAACACAGTAGGCGTAGGTGGCCTATGCAGATATTGCATTGGAGCCTAGAATCACTAAGCTATGTGTCTGCCTATTGATCCTAACGTACATTGAATTTGGAGCTCATCACTGGACATTCGCTTAAATGTTAAAATGTCTACTGCAATTTATTGTCACTGTGTTATCTAATTTGCTTTTTTGTCTCTGGTAGGATATTGGAACTCCAGCAGAATGGGGACATGGACCTATTAAAACATAAATGGTGGCCACGCAATGGACATTGTGACCTATACTCATCAGTGGAACCTAAACAGAAAGGCAGTGCCCTGGACATAAAAAGCTTTGCAGGAGTATTTTGCATCTTAGCAGTTGGTGTTGTTTTATCCTGTGTCATAGCTATGGTGGAAACATGGTGGAATAAGAAGAAAGGCTCCCGAGTACCTTCCAAAGAGGTAACTATTATAGACTTTGAATGAATGCTATTGAAGGTCTCTCTTATGGAACTTTTGATTTTCTTCCTGATTTCATCCAAACATTTCGAGCAGGAGTACAATTTAAGTAGGTTCCACACTTTAATGACTCTTGACATGGCCTGAATCCTTGGTTCCCCACATTCTTTAAACAGCAGCTTGAGTCACAGCGTACACCAGCATCAAGCTGCTAAGTAGGTCAGATGAATCAAATATTTAAAAATGTGTTGAATTACCCAGACCTTATTCCACATTCAGTCCAGAGAAACAAGTAAATTTAGTTTGTACGATAATCCACTGTATCTGTTAGCAGTGCTGCCAAATTCCAATCTGAAGCCAAAAGGAAGAAGTAAACAGATGCTTGAAATTATGATGGCCATAGAGAAACAGTGACATTTCTAAGTATTGAAATATGCTCCATTTCTCCCCTCTTATATAATAGGGTGACTCATACTGATAAGAAAAACTAACAGCACATTTTGTACAATAAAATGATATAAAATAAGCAATACATAACAAATTGTTGGAAATAACAACATACAGTAGACAAAGTACCTGCAAAGAAAAGGTTTTCATCACGACAGTCAAAAATGTTGGATTAAGACACACCTCCAGATTAAAGGGAGTCTGTCACCTCATTTTCACCTATATAACTAACAGCACTGCCCCACAGAAGATTGCATACACATCCCAGACATACCTGTGTGCATGGTGTGTCTGTATTACATGTCCAGAAAAAGCACTTTTATTCTGCAGGAAAACAGCTCCCAAGTGCCCGGCTGAAAGTGAAACTAAAAACAGCTTTCTCTCCTGACTCGATTTCTAACAGCTATATCTTCTGATATACTGGATATAATGCTGTGATGTTGGTATCATTTTAAAGCTTGGAATGTCTGCTTTCAAAGAAGGTCAGAACCATCTGCTACTAATCCCAAGATATGAGCAGCTAAAGCTGCCCTCCCCCTTCCAGTCTGGTTTGCAGCAGCAGCAGAGCCGGGCACTTGGGAGCTGTTTTCCTGCAGAATAAAAGTGCTTTTTCTGAACGAGGAATACACACACACAGTGCACACAGGTATGTCTGGGATGTGTATGCAATCGTCTGTGGGGCACTGCTGTTAGCTATATAGGTGAAAATGAGGTGACAGACTCCCTTTAAATGTACCAAACAAACAATATATAACAAACTTTTTATTATTTCTGTTCCTCTCCTGTGCTAAATCGCAAATGAAAAACATTATAAATATAATAGAAAAGTAATATAGTCCTTTCTCTGATGCTAGTGCATGTGAACCAGGAAGTTTAGAAGGAGGGGGCTGGGTTTAGGCCTCATACGTTACACAGTGAGTGAGACCATTTTGTGGGAATATATCTCTTAGTTACCAATTGTATGAAATAGATACTGTAAAAGTACCAGCCTTCAGGGGTAGATTGGCCATAGACCTTACAGGGAAATTCCCTGGTGGGCCGATACCCAGGGGACCGCCTTGGCCCTCCTCACAGCCGTCCAGTGGAAGTTTTTAGGGATGTATTTTGTGCTGCTGGCAGTATTTTGTGATGGACTGTGGTATTTGGCTCTGTTGGGTGGTATAATGTGCCACAACATGGTATTGCTTAAAGAGGTCCTGTCACCACTCCTGACATGCCTTTTTCAATAGTTTCATGCATTCCCTATGTAATAGGACTCTGTGTTGTGCATTTGTGTATTATTTCATCTAGAAGTTATGAATGAATTGCTGTTAGCCCTCCGTAAGGGTACAGAGAGGAGTTAACCAGTTGAGGGTGTGTTCCTGCACAGTCTGAACATGGCAGGGCTTATTGGATACAGTGAGTCTGGGCAGGTAACACCCACAACTGGTTACCACCCCTCTGTACCCTTACTGCAGACTGCCAGCAATTCGTTCATAACTTCTAGGAGAAATAATACAGGAATGGTACAACATAGAGCCATAAGAATAGATGTTCCAGAATTGTTATTACATGGGGAATGCATGAAGCTATTTAAAAAGGCATGTCAGGAGTGGTGAAAGGTCCTCATGTTAGGACATGTGAAATGAAAATTAAAACTGATTTTCATTTTAGGTATTAAATATGTAATATTCATCAATTATTGACATATGGGCCCCATTCACACTAACATTTTACAGCTCTGTTCAAAAAATACTTGTAAAAGAAATATTTACTGGCAGGAGAAAATATTTCTAGAATATTGTGCTGTGTTAAGATATGACACAGCAACCTGTGGAGTGACCATACCTCTGTAGAGGGGAGCTGTAGGGGCTGGGCAATCTCCATGCACATAGTCCTACTTTGTGCATCAGGCCTTATAGTAAGCCAGGATTTTTTTTAAACATCTGTAATAATAAGGAGACTTTCTATATGTATTAAATGATTATGAAACCTAAACATCATTATATAACACAATGGAGGAGATTTATCAAACTGGTGTAAAGTAGACCTGGCTTAGTTGCCCATAGAAACTAATCAGCTTGATCCTTTCATTTCCACAGCTCCTTTGGAAAATGAAAGGTTGAACCTGATTGGTTGCTACGGGCAACTAAGCCAGTTCTACTTTACATCATTTTGATAAATGACCCCAATATTTTTGCCTAGTTATACCTCAGGATAGCAAAGGACATTATAGTAAAGAGATGCACTTTGTTTAGTCAGATTATATAACAGCTGGTTACCTTGGCTGCATCTTGCTCGTTGAGTAATAAACAGAAAAATGGAGAAGGTCGTTTTTTCTGCTATTATAGGCATGTGGCTTTAACTCTATATAGCTGCACTCAGGAAATAGGGCACCAAACCCAGAAAGCTAAGTGGCTTTCTCTGTTTTCTCACCTTAAGATTTGTTGTGAAAAGGATCAATACTGTGTTCGCACTGTGGTTTGACATTACATGGACATTGGCCAACATTTCTTAATAATGACATATTTTTGCACAAATTAAATTAGGAGAGGATATTCAATAAGTATTGTAGCTCATGTATGAAAGGTGTAATAAATCTACTGTAGTGCACTGCATTGCCTTTCTGATTGAACTTATTTTTATACCTGCAATGAGCGCCTATTAATTCAATTTGCAATTCTGTCAAAATCTGCAAAAATCCTCTATAAACTATATAATAAATGTGGACCTTTTTGTATTTATGCATTTAGCATCTCTTCTATTCATTGCCACAATACAACCATTTTTCATTATCAAGTAAATAGGTAGATACCGTTATAATGTGTAATTAAATGCACACTTTCTATTTGGTTAAAGGGGTTGTGCAGGCTGTATATGTTAGCGATAGTTCATCAGTACCTTATCGTTGGTGGTCAGACACCCACCCAACACCCCTGCCAATCAGCTGTTTGAAGAGGACTACTCATTCTTCATTACACTGCTCATTGTCTCAGAAGTGCCATGTAATGACAAGTACTTGATTCATTCACTTGAATGCAGCGAGTACTTTTAATTACACTACGTTGCTGCTGCAAGGGAGACAACACATAGTGTAATGAAAAGGAAGCAGCGCTCACATGGAGCGCCGCCTCCTCTTCAAAGCTGATCGGCAGGGGTGCCAGCTATCAGACTCCTGTCCATCAGATATTGATGATCTTTACTGAAGATAAGTCATCACTATATATCACCTGCACAATCCCTTTAACCCCTTAGTAACCAGCCTGATTTCGGCCAAAATGACCAAGAGCTATAACTTTTTTATTTTTCCATCACTGTAGCCATGTAGCCAAGTTGTAGTTTTTAATGACACCATTTTGGGTTACACAGAACTCATTGATTAACTTTTATTAACTTTTTTTTTGAAGGGTGTGGGGGAAAAAACAGGAATACTGACACTGAGTTTTTACGTGATAAATTTTGCAGCATCCATTTTTCATCATAAATAACATGCTAACTTTATTTTATGGGTCAGTACAATTGCAGTGATATCAAATTCATATAGTTTTGTGTTGTTGTTTTTTTACATTTTACTATTTTTGCACAATAAAACCCCTTTTTTAAAGAAAAATGTTTTCACATTGCTGCAACCCAAGAACTATAACTTTTTTTTATTTTTCATTCTACAGAGCTGTGGGAGGTTTCATTTTTGCAGGATGACTTGTAGTTTTCTTTGGTATCATTTTGGGGTACATTACTCTTTTTGACTGTATTTTATTCCTTGTTTTATATCGAATAAGCAAAGAACAACATTTGGTTTTCTTTTATGGCGCTCATTGTACTGAATAAATTACATGATTGTTGTGTAGTGGGGTTGTTATGGACTCAACGATACCAAATATGTGGAAATATATGCCAAGGAGGTGCAGATTTATGGGGATACACTGTAGGCAGGCCTGGGGTCTTCATTAGGCGCCAGGCTGCCATGCCAAGACACTGGCACCCCACAATCTCATTCACAGGGTACTCATGGGAGACAGAGGGAGCTCCCTCCCTCTAAAGACAAGATAAGAGACACTTTATTGTCATTTCACTGTACAAGAAGCACAGGAAATTAAATTACAAGTATACAATTCAAGTGAAAAAAGATAGTACCATAAACCACTTACATGTCACAGTCGCTATTGACTGCAGGATCTAAGTGGTTATACAGCCCAGATCGATACTTCTGCTGGTCAAGGCCATTAGAGCAGGAGCCCAGCTCTCATGTGAGACCCATGCAGCACTTAGACTAGGCCACTGTAAAAGACCTGTTAGTGACCACTGTAAGAAGCCTTATTAGTGGTCACAAAGGATTTAAAATGGTTGTACAGTGCTAAAATATTACCTATCCTCTAGAAGTGAGACGATGTGCAGGTAATTTAGACGAGGAAGTAGCATGAGTGCTGCTACCTTTTCAAAACGATTATCAATGAGGGTGCTCCAATCGGATATTTTAGCACTGCACAACCCCTTTAAACAGCAAAAGTTTTCCATTTAGCAACAGTGTCATCTATGCATGAAATGAGAGTGATGGCTGAAAATGCAGAGAGTAATTGTTACACAGTTAAATAATTTGCATATCACATTGCTTGAGTAGCCCTGAATTACTAAGGCTTTGTAGAAGTCTTTTACAAACAAATAATTCAGCCCATTGGTGCATAAAACTTAATATTTTCCGCTGTTGAGCAGAGCTTTGAGCAACACGATTTTACTCTATACAAGATCATTTAAATAAGATGCATGTACAACAGTTACCGACACAAGCAACATACGCCTGAGTATGGGTATTGCTTCAAGGCAGCTGGTATTCAGCTAACATTTACTTTTTAGATTTGAAATTTTGAACATTAGCTTATTTCGGGCTGTTTCATACTGCGTTGTGGCATTCCAGCTTTGAGATCCGGCAGAGGATCTTAAAACTGGGCCAAAACAGTTCTGTTTTGTCCCCATTCATTGTCAAAGGGGACAGAACTGATCAGGATGCATCAGGATGCATTGCATTCTGTTTTGTTGTGTTTTTTGACCAGACACAAAACTGCTGCAAGCTGCGGTTTTGTGTCCAGTCTGAGAAACGGAACAAAGCGGATCCGGCAGCAAAATCAATGTAAGTCAATGATGCCGAATCTAGGTTTTTTTGGATAAAAAAAAAAAAAAAACAGATCTGTCACCCATTGACTTACAATGATTTCAATGCCGGATCTATTTTTGTTCGGTTTCGATGTAACACAACTGCACCCTAATGACACGGATGCATCTGGATGTATTAACATCAAACAAAACCATTTTCGTCCTGTGCTGGATCCCAAAACTGGTAACCAAAATGCAAGTGTGAAACAGGCCTTAGCCAAAGGTATATATACACTAAGGGGGTCATTTATTATACTTAAATACACCTATATTAGGCATATTTCAGGCGCAGATGCGACTGTCTGCGACTTCACCTCGCTCACACCAGGTCTAAAATTGTGGGCGGGGAAGGGACGGGAATCTAAAATGCTGGTCTTAATAAATGTGCCCCTATATACATACCATCTACACCATTCAGAAAATCAAGGGAAAACTTCTTAAGTATTACAGTATAACCCGAAATAATCATTTAAACGTCAAGGATATCAACCTGACTACGTAGGAAGCATAAGGGATTGTAAATCAATTTCACCTGCTTTGGTCCAAATCAGGGATGGCCAACCTGCGGCTCTCAAGCTGTTTTAAAACTTTTAAAGATTCCCACCATGCCCTGCTGTAGGTTTATAGCTGTAGGCAGTCTGGGCATGCTGGGAGTTGTAGTTTTGCAACAGCTAGAGAGCCTCAGGTTGGCCATCCCTGGTCCAAATGAAAGAGACAACAGCACTGGAGAGAAAACAGCGGGTAGTCACTCCAGATAGTTAATTTCTTCTTCTAACTGATTTTTCTCTAGTTTTACAATTTGTAACTGTCCTTGTCACTACTGGTAGCATGAGGTGGTGCCTGCATCCCAATCACATTGCACATGTAGTCCGGCTCCTCCAGACTGTCACATCCATACTGTTGTAAGAAGGCTTTGTCTCCAGCACAGCCTCAGGAGCATGGTGGCAATACCAGGCTGTTACACAATGAGAGCTGGACAAAGCCACACCAGGGCATCAACTCCGACTCAGGACTGGTGTCTGGTTCTTTATGCCAGGAGGAATAGTAGGAGCACTGCCAGAACCCTACAAATTAACCTCCAGTGGGGTACTGCTCTGCATGTTTATGACCAAACTGTAAGGAACAGACTCCATGAAGGTAGCATGAAGTCCTGATGTTATGTAGTGAGAAGTGTGCTCATAGCCCAGCACTGTGCATCTTAATGGCCATTCACCCAAGAACACCACACTGATCAGGTCTGCATTGTTCTCTTTAAAGATGAGAGCAGGCTCACACTGAGCACCTGTGAAAGATATTAAAGACTCTAGAGATGCTATGGTGAACATTATGCTGTCTGCAACAACATCCAGCTTGACTGATGTCAGTAATGATCTGAGGATGCATATCCTTGGTGGGTTGCACAAATCTCCACATCATAGCCAATGGTACTTTGCTGTTAGGTACCAGAATGAAATCCACATAGCCATTGTCAGATGTTACACTGGTGCAGTGGGCTGTGGGTCCCTCCTATGCCGGAGAATGCCTGGCCTCATGTGGCCAAAGTATGTAGACAGTTCTTGGATGACAAAGGCATTCATGTTATTGACTGGTCCTCACATTCTCCAGATCCAAATCCAATTAGGTGTAATTATCCGAAAATAACTCATAAATCTGGGTTATGTGTTTTTTTTTTCATATAACAATGACATGCAATGTTAGTTTCCTTCATATATTTCAATTAGGAGGAATTTTAATGGCCTCATACCAAATTCATTTTGTTTTCAAACTTCACGTAGTATGTATTGATTGATGCTCCTTGTTACTTTGAAAACATCTAATTTCATTGATAATGTTGCCATAAAAATTTAACATGCTTTGGTTTAAATCAGTGTCTTACTAAAATTTATGGTTTCACTTGAATGGGACAAAGGTGCAGTGACCAGCACATGTGCTACTACAGACTATGCAGTAGTCTGTAGTAGTACATGTACTGCAGACAATGAGGATGCAGCACTTAATGGAGTATTATGGCCCCTTAAAATAGCTGCAGAGAGTCAGGCCCCTACTAATTTTATATTGATGGCCTCTGTGCCAAACCCCACTACCACATTCCCAAAAGGCATCATAAGCCTCCTCAAAAAAGGGGAAGCAGCAAATTTTACAGGCAGTTATCGGGAATGAACGGAGTGTTCCTGATAATTACACAATTGTTGAGCAGAGATGATGGGGATGAACAATCACTACTGCCATTGATCATCCCCATACAGATTCATTGACGGCAGCACATCCATGTTTACACAGGATGATGTGCTGCCAGTCAACAATGATTTTATCTGCCTCATAACACATTCATTAGGCAAAAATCTCTGTCTTTATATGTAGCGATTATCAGGAACAAGCATTCAATATGAACCCACATATTCAATAATTGCTCCGATCCTCAGACTCTGTAAAAGGGTCTTAATACAACTTTCACTTAAAGGGGTTGGTCTATCTCATACATTAGGGACATATCACTGGGATATGTGCCCAATGTCTGAAAAGTGTGGGTCCCTGCACCTATCTGTAGAACGGAGCCCAAAAAGTGGAGAGCTGACAGTGCATGTGCTGCTGCCCTCCATTAATTTCTATGGGACTGCCAAAAACAGCTGAGTGCTGTCTTGGCTATTTCCATTAGCCCCATTAGAAATAAATAGAGCAGTGGCCACGCTTGCACAGTGCACTTCCTATTCATTTCTTTGAGACTCGGCTATTTTTGGCATTCCCATAGAAATGAATTATATGCCCCAAATGTATGAGATGGACCAACTCCTTTAATTCATGGATCTGATATTTGGGCGTTCACATACATTTATCCAGATATATTTTTAACACAAATTGGAATGTGAACCTCTGAACACAGAAACCAGGTAAGTAAATGTGGTTGCCAAGCGTATATAATAAAGACAGCAGAAAAACTCAGACTTTGTTATAACTGTATTCAAGACACAAAATCACAAGGAGATGTCTGAAATATAGACTCATCCATTTCTTCTAGAGAATGGCTAGAACTGATAAAATTCTATTTGATGACACCTTTTATACACTTTGGGGACAATTTATGAAAACTGTCTAAAAGAAAAACGATCTTTGTTGGCCATAACTTTCATGAAAAAAAAATTTTTTTGACACATCTTCCCATTTCTAAAGTTACAGTTAAACTTATAAAATCTCTAGTTCATATTATGTATCAATAAGATATGTAAAATGTATATGAATTCAATTTAGATTAAGGGACAGGGTTTTGAGAAATCTGCTAAAAAAAAAAAATCTAAGACATTTA
Source organism: Rhinella marina (assembly GCA_900303285.1). Classification (NCBI taxonomy): domain Eukaryota; kingdom Metazoa; phylum Chordata; class Amphibia; order Anura; family Bufonidae; genus Rhinella; species Rhinella marina. Next base: position 52,654 of record ONZH01020094.1, read on the forward strand.
GTCATTTTTCGATAATGTTTCACATAGCTGGTGAAATATTTAGAGGACCATTGTGTAGATGAGGTAGGTTAACATCCTAAAAATATAACACATTGCAATCCCATTATGGACTGCGAAAATGATTACACTAAATGGTAATTGTCTGGCAGTGTATTACATTTTGCCATGAAAAGAATATTTTCAAACAGTAGTATGTTCTAAACCATATTCGTTCAGTCATTATGCATCCCATGTTATTTCATTCTGTTGCTACATTTTCATAAATGGTCACCTTTTCAGGTTTTGGTATTAACATGCTGAAAGCAGCGTGCAACCAATAGCTGGCTGGTGGCTACTATTGTGTCCTTGTGTCCCTTCTTTTTCATGCAGTTGGATTTTCTGTATTAAATTGTTGCTATGACAATGACACAAAACTGCGCAAAATAATTCTGCCACTATGGACAACCACCTATGGGAAAGTCATGAATTAGTTATATCATTTTCTTTACTAAATTGAGGCTACACAATTACACAAAATTACGCTAAATAATTCTGCCACTATTATGACCACCTATGGGAAAAGTCATGAATTAGTTATAGCTCATCTAGCATGTGTAATAATATAATAGACCCAATAATTTTGCCACTATAAGTTAGGGCTTGTTCACACATCAGTTATTTGATCAGTTATTTCCATCAGGTATTGTGAGCCAAAACCAGGGTGGAGCCTCCACAGAGATAAGGTATAAGGGAAAGACCTGCACCTGTTCTGTGTTTTTGACCCTCACCTGGTTTTGGCTCACAATAACTGATGGAAATAACTGATCAAATAACTGATGTGTAACAAGCCCTAACAAGCCCTTAGATGTGAGTGAAGCATAGGCTATTGCAGTTCTGTAGTGATACTGTTTAACCAGATCCTGACCGTCCATAGTCTATAAACATCTGGGTGTTGACCCTTCATATCACATGTTTTAAAATGTCCATGCAGAGATCGCAGATGCTGGAGCAGGAAGCCCACTGTCAGTGACAGCAGGGCACCCCATAGAGAAGACAGGGACATTTTTTACCATCGCTGCTTTACCCATGGATCTATAAACAGCGTTCAATGAGCACTGTGTATAGAGATCAGGAAGTGGCAATGCCACATCCTGCTCTGGTCCCAGAAGTCATGTGATCATTGGGGCAGGGAGTTTAGGAGAGCAGCTCTGCAGTGTGGTTGTACAACTTCTCTGGAGGCTGTATTTCCCCCTGTAACTGGGGCTAATATGTGAGAAGAAATCAGCAATAAATGTAATCAAAAAATGTAAAGTTTAAAATGTCTCCCAAAGGGTCTTGTATGACCTTGTATGACAAAGTGTAAAATAAAAAAAAATAAAGGCAAAATAAAGAAAAAAAATAAATAAAAAGGTAAAAAAAAATTAAAAATGCATGCCAAACCATAGCTCCTAGCTCTGCCTTCAGGGATATAACTCATATGTCCCATATATCAAAATGATCATTATGGAACAGGGGCATAATAAAAAAAAATATTTTAGTTGCAAGTTGTCCTATTAACAAAAATGTTTAATATTATTTATTATTAACAAAAATTTGTAAAAAAAAAAAAAAAATACATGAAAAACATTATTTCCTCCCCTTTTTTACATTTTACAACAAAAAAAATACTAAAATAGAAATGCCATAAAAATGAAGCCCCATGTATGATCAAAAAGCACAACAATGATTTACATAACCAAAAATAAATAAAAGTTATAGCTTTCAAAGACGCATGTACTGAAAAAAAAGGAAAATGAGCCTGGTCAGGAAAGGGTAAATGGAAGTGGTAAAATTTCATTTTACTAGATGCAAGATATATAACATTAAATTACTGTTCTGGCCCCAAAATTATGACTATTTTAGCCTGTATAATGTAGTTGCATTCTGGCATTAGCATCTAGTGCAATACATAGGTATAAACACAAAACAGCCATATATCTTATCTTACGTATCTATGAAATGAAGATTGGCATCCCCCGCTGCTGCATAATAGGATTTATTATTTACAGGCAGAAATCTGTGGCCAGGAATCTCTTCTGATAAGCTCAAGGCCTAATGGAACACTCATCAACGCAGCTGGAGGCCAAAGCTGATAGCCCAACAGCTACAAAGTTACAGACTATTAAAATCAACAATCAACTTCAATTTATTACTTCTTAATAAAAACCAAAACTTACTAGGCATTCACCACCGTCCTTCACTGTAAGTACCAATTGAGGAAAGGTGTGAATATTAAGTATAGGTGGAATGTAAAAATTTGGCATTTGTAGGATGATACACACCAGGAGAAGAATTCTTCAGTTCTACCTAGATAGCTTAACGCTCTTGGGACTGGCCTGGCTCCTTCAATGTGCATAAATTTCTACACCTATGAGGCTTCATGCTTGGTTATTTCTGGACAGCGCCATTGGAGATTTTGATGTTATCAAAGCTTGGAAAACAATATTAATACTTTGGGTAAATATATTAGATTTGGCATAGGTAGACAGTTTTGTTCATATGTAAATTTGAGATGTTTTGATGCTGTTGTTAGCCAAAACATTTTCTCATGAGCCAAGTGTCCATGCTGCCTTAAGTAGGATATTTATTTCAGCAGATTATTCCACACAACAAATGATCAGGCATGTTAAAGACCAACAAACATTTCCAATTCTTCCTTCCCACAAAGATTCTTGAGCTTGTCCATACTGCATAATTGAAGCATTTGACCTACTTTGAAATGTATAGCTAACAAAAGACAACTTAAAATATGTTTATTTAGGGTTTTAGACTGGTAATACTCGCTAGACAACTGTTGTCTAAAGGGCACCATATTATTATATTGTTGGCTGAACTCTCTGAGAACAGTGGGTTTGGCCAACAGTCATGGGCGTAACTACCATAGCAGCAGACCATGCAACTGCTAAGGAGCCCAGGGCAAGATGGGGCCCAGTCTTAATTGGAAGTATCCCCTCTTCTACTGGTGGTGAAAACTTGGTCAGGACTCTACACTCTAAAGGAACAACTTTTAGCAAATGAGGCAGTGGAAAAATGGCCCAAAGGTCATTGAAAAGGGTTTACGCAGAAATACTTCTGTCCTATATGGGGGGCCTGGTTTGATCCTTGCTATGAGGCCCTTGCTTCTCTATGTATGCCACTGCCAACCGTGTAATGTGTGGGGAGCTCCCGACTCCCCTTCAACAGTTAACATCAAGGGAGAGAAGGATCAGGCAAAGTGAATACTTTTTGCCTGATAGCACCATCTGTCAGGAGATAAGCCAGCACCAGAAGTGTCTGTAGTGGCTTTCTCCTCTCTCCCTATTGAATACACATACACGTTTGGCCGAACCAACCATGCTTGGATATGTATGGAGGAGTCAGTAGGGAATTGGGAGAAATAGCTGATGGTCAAATGATCCACTACTGAATGTATATGGCAGTCTTAACTGGGCATGTGATATCAATGGGAAGAGGAAGTAAGCCGCTGCCAAATACCTATCAGCAGATTATCTCCCCTGAGAACAAAAGGATCAGACATGTTTAAAATCAACAGCTCGATCCTTCTTTCTGAAAACCTGTCATTGGGGAACACCTCATCTTTTTGCTCACAAGCAGATTCTTTTTTCCTCTCCCTATTTAGAAGACATGTATGCTCAGTCAAAACAGGCATACATGTGTATGGGTGGTCAGGAGCAATAGTTGTGGAAAAAATGAGAGTTTGGCTGACAGAGATTGAAAGTGTACGGTCACCCTCATGCTGGGCTATTGGTTTTACTGCCTGACTTTATATGTCTGCACTACTAAGGGATTTGATAGCTGCAGTTCTTTCATACAAGTAGTGGGATGCTAACACCTATTCCACCTTCTATTTCACACAAGTAAAAAGTACCTGATTTTCAAGATGTACAAGATGAACTAGTGAATAACTAGTCTGTCACACAATAGTGAAAAAAAAAACTATTGTTCTGTAATGATTTCTACCGAGGTGATTCTCTTTTCTTGGGAGATACCTGTTTGCATATTGCTTTGACATGGAGCTTTGCCAATAAGTTTCCATACCATAGAGCACTTCTAGTAAGTTTCCATACAGAACTGGTCTCTTTAAGGAGATTCAGCACCCTGCCTAATCTGCATCGCACTCAGCCAGCTGGAATCTTACTCCGTACTGAATAGGGACAAGCACCCTGAAACAGCTGTCTACATACTGATATTTGGCTTAGCTATTTTCCCTTATCAAGTCACAAGACTTGTTAAAAAGGTGGACTCTTAGGAAACCACTTCCACAAGGTGGCTCTAGCAAGATGATTCTCTTTTCTTGGGAGATACCTCTTTACATATTTGTTTCCCATGGAGTATTGCCAATAAGTCTCCATACACTGGAGTGCTTCCAGTAAGTTTCCATACAGAGCTGGTCTCCTTAAGGGGAACCAGTACCCTACCTAAGTAATGATATCCTCAAAGAGATCAAAGTAGTTTTGTCCACTGTATGCCCTAACCATAATGCTAATACCAGTGCAATGTTATTTTACATAACAAGCACTCAACGCATCAGGAAATAAAAAATTATGCAAAAAAGTTCATGGACATACAAAAATATCAGAGTTTGTAGATAGCTGCAGACAGATGATAAATGTTGTTTGTAAAAATATCCATTTAAAGCATATTTTCACCTAAAAGTGGTGGTCCAGTTTAGAAACACAATTTTCATATATTTAATTACGAACATTTGAGTACAAGAGGGAGGATTTCAGCTCTTGGTGAAAGTACAGAGCCATTACATAAGGTCCTGTCCTGCATTACATAGACAAGCTTGTGTACTGTGTATTGTATCTTTTGCTAATCTCCAGTAATGTAGCACCTATCACTAATTATATACAGTATATTGCATATATATTGGGTATAAAATGTTGAATATAATATATTTAGCTTCTATCAAACTATTTTTGAGCAGGTAAATCTGCCATTAAAAAATGTTTAGAAATTATAAGTAACTATTTCAGCTCTAGTACAGCACTAATATGTCTTTCAATTATTCTATACATCTATTTTAAACAGATCGTGCTTGCCAATTTCATACATACTCAATTATTAAAATATTTGTCATCTGTTTGAAAATACAACAGTTAACGACATATGTTTTTACACATAAGGAGGCATTCACATTCATTTTATACAAAGTTATATTTGTAAATTCTATTTTTTCAACATAAATTATTTTCCATCTAATATTTTCATAAATTCCACAGACAGATTGCATTCTGCATTGTGTAAACTGCCAAATGCATCTATAATAGCGGTTCCTGTCAGACCAAAAAGAGTATTTTAACAGCAATTATTTTCTGATAAAAAAAAAAAAAAAGATTTAAAAGGCTTTACCAAGAGTTTTACACTGTTGACCTATCCTCAAGATAGGTCATCAGTATCTAATCAGTGGGGGTCCGACACTCGGGATCCCCGCTGATCAGCAGCAGTGCCATGGCCTTCTCTCTGTTTACTGAGCACAGCACTGTACATTGTGCTTGGTATTGCAGCCTAGGCCCGTTCACTTCAATGCTATGTGACTGTGAGCGCCGCTGCCTACTCAAACAGCTGATCTGTATCAGACCCTTACCGATCATCATTAAAAAACAACTGAAAAACCCCTTTAATGAGATATTAAATATGGAAAGTACTGCAGCTGCAACTGAACAACTATTTGATAAAAATAGTGATATGGTGATAAAGGAGTATTCCAGGACTTAAAATAAATCGTACTTTTGAATACCAATTGAGTTTTTATTTCTAAATAAGTTTCAAATTCTTTGCTGATTGATGTCCTAATAGAGTTTATCTTTAATGTAGCCTGAGTGCCATTCATACCATGTTGGCCACCATTATTCATAAGGAAAGTGGCAGAGCCCCTTTTAGATGCTGGGCCCTCACCAATCAAACACTTATAGTGTATACTAAGGATGGGCCATCAAAGCTGAAGCCCCAAATCACTCTACTTCTCCAATTATTATTTTCCTGCGTTTAAAAAAAAACATTCTGAGTATATGTCATAGGATCTACATTGAAATTGGATCTACATTGAAATTGCAACAGCTCTTTTGTCCTTCCTTATTCTGCTGTTAATGTGTGCTGTATGTACCAGTAGAAACATACATTACCGGTATGTAGTCATTTTAGCCCTCAATAATTTCATCATTGAACTTAACTGTCCAACATACCAAGCGGGTAATATGTTTAAGTGTCTGTATATTATTCATTCATCACCATTAACATTTCCAGAGTTGGTTAAGCCCTTAACAACCATCAACTGTGTTCTGATGGTGGGTGGTGGTAGGTACTAGTCTGTAGCAATGTTTTTTGGTGCCTCTGCAGTACTGGGGTGTTGCTGGCATCAGGAACTCTCCTGCACTAAGACGTGGCTGTTAGTAACTGCTCCAATTCTTAGTGCAGACTCTTGCTTCACAGCTGAGGTTCACGGAAGTTCTGATCCTGACTGTGAACCCTTTCATTGTCATAGTCTATTCCACTACATGATCAAGGAGGTCTCCCTCCTTTGATGGAGCCCCGGATTTCCCAGTAGCCCAACTGGAGCCTGGAACAGTCTTTTACAGTCAGTCTGCTTTAGGATCTATGAAGGATCCTAGAGCTGTTTTTTAAAGAAGAACTCCTGCAACATTTTTTATTCTCTGACCTGTTAGAAATGTGCATGATATAATCTGTAGTGAATGCAATATTCTCATCAGAGACTGTATTTATGAGTTATCCCCTCTCTTCTAATTGTAGCTGGGTCATGTGACCAACTCACTGACCTCCAACTGACCCAGGACAGGAAGCCAGTTACTGCTCTATTCATTCCTTCATTCATTCATTCCTATAAGACTGAAAGTGAGGCTCCCATAGGAATGCATATAGAATTAGACTTCCTGTCCACACATAAGATGCTGTGTGAGTTGGTGGGTCTGATTCCTAGTCACATGACACAGATTAGAAACATCAGGGTGATATAACTCAAAAATACAGACACTGGTAAGAAAATGACATTCACTACAGATTACATCATGTACATTTGTAGCAGGAGTTCTTCTTTAAGTGAGACTGTTGTTGGGGTGTTGCCCTTACAGCAGCCTATATTATAGTCAAACAAAGCATAACGCATTAGCATACAGTATGGTAGTACATTACGAATCTGAAATAAAGTCATAAAATAGAAGATAAAAAGAGATTCCTCTGTGTTTGATACATTGTCATGGCTAACTGCAATAAAATAGTAATGCCATAATGGGATTTTTAAAAAATGTTATAAATAATGTAATAAAAAAACTCTGCAAAAAAAAAAGCATTTTATTATATATCTTAGTGTGCAAACATTGAATAAAAGTAAAAAAAACAATATTAGGTATCCACATATAAGCTGAATTCATTTGGCAGGTTATTTAGTGTAAAACCTGAAAAGCATGAAAAATAAACAAACAAGTACTAAAAACAGCAATATATTTTATATTTCTGCAAGAAAAACATCATACAAATTACACCATAATTTACATATACACCTTCAAACAACTCCAACAAATTAAAATGTCTCCCACATAAAACAAGGCCTCAGACAGCCATGTCAATGAAAAAAAATATGGCTGCTGAAATGCAGAAAGGCAAACACGAAAAAAAAAATGTGTTGGTCCTTAAGGCCTGGTCATTAAGGAATTAAGAAATGAAATCTGAAATGTGATCTTCACTAACCTTATATTTCTATAAAAGATAACTTTTAGTATAGTGTTCTTCCAGTTTTTCCTAGTACCCGATGAAAAAGAGTGACAGGTAGAATATGTTGTGATGAGTAACGTACCAGCAGATAGGAAGCAAAGGTAACAAATTACTGCAAAAGAGTGAATTCAAAATGTCCACTGCAGATACAAGACTGGTTTGGATCAGTGACCAAACCTTTTTATAGAGAACATGAAATATGTGTGGAAATGATGGAGTATTTTGATGAAGTCAGCCAGTGCTGATGGATGTCGAAAAAGAGATTGTCACTATGGGGGGCATTATTTTTTACATTTCTGCCTCTCTCTGGCAGAGAGAATGTGGAGACGTAGGGTTTAAATAGGAAGCAATAAGGTATGCATGTAGGTATCTTGATTTGGCTTTATAAAGATTTATAATAAGAAAAGTACCACCGATTATTTAGCTCATCTACAGTTATAAAAGTTCTGAAATATCTATTTGAGGTACATTGACACTATTCTTCTTTAGAATCAATGTTTTAAAATGCATTCATAATGACTTTAAACCAAAGGATTTGGATTGAATTCTACATTAAAGGGTTGTTCATGTTGTTGTTTATATCTAATGCCAGCAGCTTGCCCCTCTAAACAGAGGATTCATACTTACCTCCTCTGTGCTGCCTCCACTTGTCTATATATACAGCATGGGTGTGGTTACATGCGCTACTGCAGCAAATGACTGGCTTCAGAGGTGACATGCTATTTCTGGTCACATCACCACTGAAGCCAGACATTCATTGCAGCTGAGCATGTGACCATGCCAATGCAGCACCTGATATAAACACTCTGGGTACCAGAACATGGACACAGCTGAGGCATTTCAGGGGATTGGAGTGGCGGGCAACAGGTAAGTATGAATCTTCTGTTTAGAGAGGGAGGCTACTGGCATTAGATAAAATTTTTTTTATCTAATCTAATCTTTATTCCTGCAGAACCCCTTTAAAGTTTCCCTTTACTTGTCATTTAAATGATTTTGTTGTAATGATGTAATCTAATTGGTTGCTATGGGCAACTAAATAATTTTTCCTTTACACAAGATTTAATAAATCTCCCCCATTATCTTTATAAAATTACTTACGTTTTAAGTAGGTTTTTGTAACATAACGTGAATTCAAAAGATTTCAGAATGTATAAGCTTATGCAGGCTAAGTGAATAAATATATTTACTAAGTACGATTAAATATACGATAACACAAACAAATCACATACTGAATAATAGAAAGTAAATAAACATCACTAGCCTAAATGGGATGGAGACCCTATCGATCATGCTATAACTCATGGCTGTCTACCACTTTATAACACATGATCAACACCCCAGCGTGTTCAAAAGACAGGGAGAATAAATTCTTACATCCTACCTTGGATGAAGTTCTTGGTAGAATCTCCCGAATGTATGTGTGTCACAGAGTTTAAACCTTTAGTCCCTACTCCAGTGTGCAGAGCACGTCTCTGTGATCACTCAGAAATGTTGTCTTATCAGCACAATGGAGGATGGGTACTAAATTAAAATGCACATCATTGCACAGAATGGTAATAATAAAAGGGAACAGAACTAAAGGGACAGAACCAATCAGTACCCTTACAATACAGTTATATTTGCAAATAAATTGTGGTGCTCAAAGGTAGACATACAGTACCCTTTTAAGAGTTTGTCTGAGATCATTTTAAAAAGGATATGACTTGAAAATCTCTAGAAATAAGTTATATTCATCTTTTAAATTTAAAGCCTCAAAAGTGCCACCCATCCATTCCCCATCATTCCCCTACCATCCAGAACTAATGATATCTTGTTCATCTTTACATGATTTCTGCAGCCAATCACTGGCCTCAATGGTCATGTGTATTGAAAAGATGTGTATAGCTTAATTCATTATTTTATAACATTTTCTGGATGTGGCCTTTTTTGTAAACCCTTTGGACAACCTATTAAGAAATCATTGGTGAATGTGGTTCAGGCATATTTGTCTTTTAATCCTTTAACCCGTAGGATACCAGTGTCAGAAAGCTGCAGTATATGACTTAAGTCCCATTGCCATACATATATGGCATTCTGATCGAGTGGGTGCAGGAGCTGGGCCTGCTCGATCAGCAATAGGGGTCTGGCTGTTCCTGACAGCTGAGCCCCTGCTGTATAAGCTGGCATCATTGAATACACCGAAGCCAGCATATAGACCCCTTGTATACCGTAGTCAACACTAACTGCGCATGCACAGAATTTGCAGAGGGTATGGGCACCCTCCCCCACCCCATCGGGTCCCCATCACACAGGCATTGGGGCTTGCCTCCTACTAGCCTATGAGTTCCAGTCCCCCAGGCTGGGTCTTATAGGCACTCTATCAGTGTTAGAGATGAGCGAATCATGCAAAATTTTATTCTCCGAACATTCGCCGAACTTTTCCTAAGATTCGTATATTCGACAAATAGATTTGTTTAATTTGCGTACACAATATACGTAATTATATAGCTTTTAGCGAACATTCGCGCACTAATAACTAATGTTCAGGTACAAAAGGTACGCAACCTCTTTGAACACATACGCGTAAGCGTACAAAGTATGTACGAATATGATGGGCTTTGCTGGAGAGGAATGGTGGAGCAGGAGGAATGCTCTGAGTCTGACCCCTGGCTTCTTATGGATACTGTATCAGCAGATGACAGCAGATAATCCGGCTGATACTGAGATGAGCGTGCCATCCATTCCACTACCTCATCCATTTATCCTCCACTACAATTTTGCGCCTTGGTGCGCCTAGTGGAACAACGGCCAAGTATTGCGAATACTACTAGTAGATGCTCCGGCTACAGGTCCTTTGGCACTTCTGCCCTGTGCCACCTTCTCCTTTTTTTAGAGCTCGAGGTCTGGCTGGAACTGGACCCCTTTTGCTTATCCATTCCAGACATTTTTCAATTCACTCTGTAACCCTGCAGCTGGTTTTTGTCCCTGTATCTCCCTGTTTCTCCCTATCTCTCCCTGTCTCTCTCTCCCTGCCTGATTAATTACTAGCCCTGAATAGGCCCTGCACTTGCCCTGCAGTATCCCTGATATGCGTAATATGGATTCCCAGAGCAATTACACCCCAATTTTCACAAAACAGGTCTCAGAGTCTCAGAACTTCACACACAGTGCTTCTGCTATTCTCAGCAGTCGCAGCAGAAGTGATGCGTCACTGGCTTACCAAGCCTGAGCCAATCAGAGCAAGCCCTGCCCACTAGGTCAGGTGACCACTTTCTTCCCGGGCTTTTGCACACGATAAACGAACTAAAAGTAAAATTTCGCTAATGAATTGAATTCGTACGCAACAGTAATTTATACATAGCAATAGCGTATAATTTATAGGACAAACTACGTAGCGAATTCGCACGAAGCCGAAGCGAATCACCCAATATTCGGATTCGCTTTGCAGCTAAAAATTTCCAAGATTCGATACGAATCAACGAATCGGCGAATAGATTCGCTCATCTCTAATCAGTGTAATACTGACACTCAATGCATTACAATACACAATGTATTGTAATGCATGGTAGAGGGGATCAGACCTCCAAAAGTTGAAGTCTCACAGTGGGACAAAAAAGTTACAAAAAGTGTTTTTCATAGTAAAATAATAAAAGTTTCAAGCAAAAGAAGCCTTTTTGTAAAAAAAGAAAAACACACATATTAGGCATTACCGCATCCATAACGACTTGTTCTATAAAAATATCACATGATCCAAACCATCAGGTAAATGCCGTAAAAAAAAGTAAATAAAAACTGCCAAAACAACCTTTTTTTGTCACTTTGCCTCACAAAAAGTGCAATACCAGTCATATGTACCCCAAAATGGTACCAATCAAACCGTGATCTCATCCCGCAAAAAATGAGCCCCTACATAAGACAATAGCCCAAAAAATAAAAATAATATGGCTTTTACAAAATGGCAACACAAAAAAATTATTTTGAAAACTGCTTCTACTTGTAAAACTAAACAAAAAATGAAAAATATCACAAGATCTACCCCCTCAGGTGAATGCCATAAAAAACTTAAATAATACAACATGAAACATAAAAACTGTGCCAAAACAGACATTATTTGGTCCCCTTTCCCCAAAAAGTGTAAGATTGAGCAATCAAAAAGTCATGTGTACCCGAAAATAGTACCAATAAAAAAACTGAGCTCCTAGAGAAGACGATCGGCAGAAAAAATTTTCAAAAATGCTTTTTATTACGTAAAACTGAAGCAAAAAGAAAAAAATTAGACATATATTGTCTCGTTCGTAACAACCTGCTCTATAAAAATAACATATGACCTATCCTGTCAGTTAAATACCATAAAAAAAACAAAACAAAAAATAAAACTGTGCCAGAACAGCCATGTTATGGTTACCTTACCTCACAAAAAAGCTTAACCCTTTCGCTACCATTGCCATACATGTACGGTGCTGGAGCGATAGGCAAACAGCAGTGGGCGTCATGGCCGGCAGGTTTCTTCTGTTTCAAACAGCAGAGACCCGCAGCTAATTACCAGGACCAGCAATAATGCCGATCGTGGTAATTAAAGCCTTTAGATGCCGTGATCAAGTGAGATCATGGCATCTAAAGGGTCAAAAAAACGGAAGCTCGCGCCTCCAGGCTTGTTACCGGCTTCCCAAAAAAGTCATAAAATGTGATCAAAAGGTCACGCACATTCCAAAATGATATCAATAAAAACTACACATTATCCAGCATAAAATGAGCACCCACACTGCTCAGTAGATGCTAATTTAACATAATTTTAAGTTCACTTAGTCAGGATCCATTTTGATAGACCAAAATGCAGTGTTCTGTAACACAGTTCTTAAAGCCATCCAATCCAGAGGAAGACAAAAAAAACAATGATATAAGCCTATTTTCCTCATTTTAGGGGGAAAGAATTCCCTCTTGACTCCAATCGGGCAACAGAATAACTCCCTGGATCAACAGCCCTTCTCCAGATAGCTAGTATCTAGAATGTGTAATATTATAACACTCAAGAATTACATCCAGGCCCCTTGAACTCTTTTAGTGAGATTACCATCACCACCTCTTCTGGTAGAGGGTTCCATTTTGTTTCTTTCCTAGTAGTCAATAGAATGACAGATCAAAATAAATTAGACAGTCTTTCTATTTTTCAACTTTTTATACTGTTTCTTATTGTCTTTAATGTAAAATAAAAAAAGCGTTGTGTGCATTTGGGTTGAGGCAGCAAACTGAGAATCACTTTGTATTTTCTACTTTTTTTTATATAGTTATTATATAGTTTCACACCCAGCCTGACTGCTGTCAAAGTGTCTTTTATGGAATCCTGTTTGCTTAACCACATTGTCTTCCGGTCTTACAAATACCAAATGTACCAAAACTGCTCACTATAGGCTTTTTCATCCCCATCTATGTCAATATAGGTCAATTTGTACAGTTTAATGTATAAAAAATAACAGGTCTCTTTAATTCCATTTCATCTGTGACTTTTTTAATTTAGTAGATTACAAATGGCTAGGATACTTAAGGTTCCTACTGAATACTGTGCATCTCCCTCTCTTTTTCTCCTCCAGGATGACAAAGAAATTGACCTGGAACATCTCCACCGACGTGTAAACAGCCTGTGTACTGATGATGAAAGCCCTCATAAACAGTTTTCTTCCTCATCAGTGGATCTGACGCCTCTAGACATTGACACGTTACCAACAAGACAAACTCTGGAACAAATTAGTGATTTCAGAAACACTCATATAACTACTACAACCTTTATACCGGAGCAAATACAGACACTTAGCCGTAACTTGTCTACTAAAGCTGCTTCTGGATTTTCATTTGGCAACGTGCCTGAGCACCGAACTGGTCCTTTTAGGCACAGGGCACCCAATGGTGGATTTTTTCGAAGTCCAATTAAAACTATGTCATCTATTCCATACCAGCCAACTCCTTCTCTAGGGCTCAATCTTGGTAATGATCCTGACCGAGGTACCTCCATATGAGCTTTAGAGAATCTCTTCTCCACTGTTGTTTCTTTATGTTTCTTCTTCTTCTTGGACTCTATTTGCCAGGAGCATCTGTAAAACGATGGGACTAACATGGATGTATTTTTTTTATATCAAGATTATTAATAACAATTTTTGATTCTTCGCTTTATTCTTCCTCAATCCTTTGTCTGTAAATGTATTTTAGAACTTGCAAATTCATTTTACTGCCTCATCTTAATTTCTTCTCTGTTCTTTCTGGACAACATGTTAATGTATTTTTGAATCTCCCTTTAGTTTAAAAATTACATCTGCAATAATTCCAATTCCTTGCATCTTACAGTATATGCTGGTTCTCCTATTTACTTCACTGCTGCTGCGTCCTGTAAAATTGGACCAAAGTCGAACCCTGCAGTTTAGCGTTAAACCCTATTCAGGCCACACAAAAAAAAAATGCAATTTTGTAGGACTACAAAAAGCCATTTGTCTGACAGTAAAGAATACATTAAAGCATATGTTTGCACTGTAGCAGTGCATATGTAAAATAATTGACCAGTTTTTCTAATGTACAGTTTACTTTATGGGTAAAAGGTCTGCAACAATTAAATGTATGTACATATCGCAGTGTATGCATACAACATAGGTGTATGTATATACTGTGGCTACGAGAAAAGTCTGGGTAATGTTGACATTATGCTGAGTATTTATAGGAAAATGCACTGATCTGCTGACATTGGTTTAGTACAATGGGTGTACTGTACATATTTTAAAATATTTTTTGTTTTTTTTTATTTTTTTATGAAAATGGTATTTACTTTCTGGCCCTATACCGTTTCACCAAGAGCAGTGGAAACCTTTATAGGGCTTCTCAATGTTAGGAAACAACAGAGAAGTGAACTGATCTGACATTATTTCCAAAAAATGACACTTGCAAACAAAATTCCAGTAATTCTACATATGGCTAAAAATAACAAATAGACACATTTTTCAATAACTATGCTGCTCAGTGTGCTCCGTTCTCTCCTGCCGTGCCATCCATACTGACATCAGTGAGTGACAATTTGAAGTCAAGTGTCAAGTCATTGGTGTGGCTGACTAAAGACCAGAAAGAGATTGTGGAACATTTTGTATTTGATTTGGTTTTGCAGCTATTATTAGGCTTAAAAAAAATGAAATATTGCTTTTAAAGGGAATCTGCCACGTTGAACATGGTATTTGAGCTACAGGTAGCATGTTATAGAGCATGAGAAGCTGAGCAGATTGGTATATAAGTTTATAGGAAAAGATTCAGTAAAACCTGTATTTTATACATTTATATTCCTTGTCATTCTGAGCTTTGATGTCAAGGATGCAGTCCTATCAGTGATTGACAACCTTCCCTCTATGACTGTGCATACAGAGATAGCTGTCAATCACTGATAGGACCACCTCCTTGTCTTCAAAGCCCAGAATGAGCAGGAAGTTTTACTGAATGTTTTCTTGTAAAACTATATATGAATCCGCTCAGCTCCTCCTGCTCTATAACCTGCTGTCTTCAGCTCCATGTTCAACCTGACAGTTTCCCTTTAAGGCCTCCTGTACACGACCATGTCCGTTTGCCATCCACATTTTTTTGCAGACCCATTGACTTTGAATACGTCTGCATTGACCTATTATTTTCATGCATATATCTCTTTGGGGAACGGACATACACAAGCAGAAAGCACACTGATGAGGCATGTGCTTTCCGCATCCATACGTTCATTCCTCAAAAGGATAGAACCTGTCCTATACTTGGCCACAAAATGCGGACCATGGCCCCATTGAAGTTGATGAGTCCACAAAAAATGCGGATGCAACACAGATGATATCTGTAAATTACAGATCCGCAATTCTGTGCATGAGACCTAAGTCTAAATTTCTCATTGTCTTCAGTTTTAACTACCATGATAACCATTAATAAAAGTTAAAGACTCAACTTTAGTCTACATAATGACAACATTATCCAGACTTCCAGCATTATATATAACACAAGAATATGGATTGTATACACCAATGGATAAGAATTAAGTTAAAATAAAAACATTATATCTCATACAATAGCGCTTTAGCAAAAAAAAAAGTAAAAAATATCAAATATTATATACAATGGAAATATATACTTAAGAAAGTTCTTAACTATTTTAACAAAAAGAGTTTTATATCATGTCATATCATTTCTAGTTTAGTAATGTGTTGACAATTTACATGAGAAATTCCTTTTCTATGATGCCAGGAAATGCTAAATATGTGACCCGCTCATTCCCTAAAGTATTGTGCAATCTATTGATGATTTAGTATGAAGGAATATAGTCTGGTTTGTGACAGCAGGACGTGTCTGTTTCTGGTGCTATAATATTATATATATATATACAGTGCCTTGCAAAAGTATTCGGCCCCCGGGAACTTTTCAACTTTTTGCCACATTTCAGGCTTCAAACAAAAAGATATAACATTTTAAATTTTTGGTAAAGAATCAACAACAAGTGGGTCACAATTGTGAAGTGGAACAAAATTTATTGGATCATTTAAACTTTTTTTGTAATTATAAAACTGAAAAGTGGGGCGTGCAAAATTATTCGGCCCATTTACTTTCAGTTCAGAAAACTCACTCCAGAAGTTCATTGAGGATCGCTGAATGATCCAATGTTGTCCTAAATGACTGATGAAGATAAATAGAATCCACCTGTGTGTAATCAAGTCTCCGTATAAATGCACCTGCTCAGTGATAGTCTCAGGGTTCTGCATCATGAAGACCAAGGAACACACCAGGCAGGTCCGTGATACTGTTGTGGAGAAGTTTAAAGCTGGATTTGGATACCAAAAGATTTCCCAAGCTTTAAACATCTCAAGGAGCACTGTGCAAGTGATCATATTGAAATGGAAGGAGTATCAGACCACTGCAAATCTACCAAGACCCCGCCGTCCCTCTAATAAACTTTCATCTCAAACAAGGAGAAGACTGATCAGAGATGCAGCCAAGAGGCCCATGATCACTCTGGATGAGCTGCAGAGATCTACAGCTGAGGTGGGAGAGTCTGTCCATAGGACAACAATCAGTCCAACACTTCACAAATCTGGCCTTTATGGAAGAGTGACAAGAAGAAAGCCATTTCTCAAAGATATCCATAAAAAGTCTCCTTTACAGTTTGCCACAAGAAGAAGGTGGAAGAAGGTGCTCTGGTCAGATGAAACCAAAATCCAACTTTTTGGAAACAATGCAAAACGATATGTTTGGTGTAAAAGCAACACAGCTCATCACCCTGAACACACCATCCCCACTGTCAAACATGGTGGTGGCAGCATCATGGTTTGGGCCTGATTTTCATCAGCGGGGACAGGGAAGATGGTTAAAATTGATGGGAAGATGGATGGAGCCAAATACAGGACCATTCTGGATGAAAACCTGTTGGAGTATGCAAAAGACCTGAGACTAGGACGGAGATTTATCTTCCAACAAGACAATGATCCCAAACATAAAGCAAAATCTACAATGGAATGGTTCAAAGATAAACGTATCCAGGTCTTAGAATGGCCAAGTCAAAGTCCAGACCTGAATCCAATTGAGAATATGTGAAAAGAGCTGAAAACTTCTGTTCACAAACGCTCTCCATCCAACCTCAAAGAGCTCGAGCTGGTTTGCAAGGAAGAATGGGCAAGAATTTCAGTCTCTAGATGTGCAAAACTGATAGAGACATACCCCAAGCGACTAGCAGCTGTAATCGCAGCAAAAGGTGGCGCAACAAAGTATTAATGCAAGGGGGCCGAATAATTTTGCACGCCCCACTTTTCAGTTTTATAATTACAAAAAAAGTTTAAATGATCCAATAAATTTCGTTCCACTTCACAATTGTGAACCACTTGTTGTTGATTCTTCACCAAAAATTTAAAATGTTATATCTTTTTGTTTGAAGCCTGAAAAGTGGCAAAAGGTTGAAAAGTTCCAGGGGGCCGAATACTTTCGCAAGGCACTATATATATATACACTCACCGGCCACTTTATTAGGTACACCATGCTAGTAACGGGTTGGACCCCCTTTTGCCTTCAGAACTGCCTCAATTCTTCGTGGCATAGATTCAACAAGGTGCTGGAAGCATTCCTCAGAGATTTTGGTCCATATTGACATGATGGCATCACACAGTTGCCGCAGATTTGTCGGCTGCACATCCATGATGCGAATCTCCCGTTCCACCACATCCCAAAGATGCTCTATTGGATTGAGATCTGGTGACTGTGGAGGCCATTTGAGTACAGTGAACTCATTGTCATGTTCAAGAAACCAGTCTGAGATGATTCCAGCTTTATGACATGGCACATTATCCTGCTGAAAGTAGCCATCAGATGTTGGGTACATTGTGGTCATAAAGGGATGGACATGGTCAGCAACAATACTCAGGTAGGCTGTGGCGTTGCAACGATGCTCAATTGGTACCAAGGGGCCCAAAGAGTGCCAAGAAAATATTCCCCACACCATGACACCACCACCACCAGCTTGAACCGTTGATACAAGGCAGGATGGATCCATGCTTTCATGTTGTTGCCAAATGCCAAATTCTGACCCTATAATCCGAATGTCACAGCAGAAATCGAGACTCATCAGACCAGGCAACGTTTTTCCAATCTTCTACTGTCCAATTTCGATGAGCTTGTGCAAATTGTAGCCTCAGTTTCCTGTTTTTAGCTGAAAGGAGTGGCACCCGGTGTGGTCTTCTGCTGCTGTAGCCCATCTGCCTCAAAGTTCGACGTACTGTGCGTTCAGAGATGCTCTTCTGCCTACCTTGGTTGTAACGAGTGGCAATTTGAGTCACTGTTGCCTTTCTATCAGCTCGAACCAGTCTGCCCATTCTCCTCTGACCTCTGGCATCAACAAGGCATTTCCGCCCACAGAACTGCCGCTCACTGGATGTTTTTTCTTTTTCGGACCATTCTCTGTAAACCCTAGAGATGGTTGTGCGTGAAAATCCCAGTAGATCAGCAGTTTCTGAAATACTCAGACCAGCCCTTCTGGCACCAACAACCATGCCACGTTCAAAGGCACTCAAATCACCTTTCTTCCCCATACTGATGCTCGGTTTGAACTGCAGATTGTCTAGACCATGTCTACATGCCTAAATGCACTGAGTTGCCGCCATGTGATTGGCTGATTAGAAATTAAGTGTTAACGAGCAGTTGGACAGGTGTACCTAATAAAGTGGCCGGTGAGTGTATATATATATATATATATATATATATATATATATATATATATATATATATACTGTTCCCTCCAAAAAGGCTCTTTATCTTTGAAGAGTTCAATTCTAGTTGCATGTGAACAGAATATTATTAGAAAAAGATATATGCTTATCTCCAAAAGCTGTGCCACATGTTTCAATGGGTTGTCTTTGATATTGCAGCTCTGATCCTTTGAAGTGAATGCAATTGAGCTACAATATCAGAACAAGTGGATGAGTGTGGTGCTGTTTTTGGAAGAAACCAACCATGTTTTTCAACCCATTTAAGGATGAAACTAACACCAGTTGTGCAAACCTTACAATGTGTTCTACAGCTATACAATAGTTTCTACATATTTTGTAGGCACAGATTTTCTGTTTACAATCTGGATTATTAAAGGCTTACACTCATTATTATTGTAAATCAAATGCAAGATGTATTTTATGAAAGGAAAATTATGATAAAAGAATATATTGAAGGACCTTGACCACGAAAATCAGAAGGCCTTATCTAGCTAAAATGAAAATTTCTATATATAGTTGTGTTTTTATCTGCTCTATCAATATGAACATTTCTGAGTGGCCTTACATAGTTGACGCATACTGGGATACTTTAGTTTTAATGTGTTTTGTTTATGTCAAATATACATCTCAATAAAAGAGAGTGCCATTACTGTGTCTGGTTGGAGCTAAAAAGCTGAAAAACGATATAATAAAAGTAGGAGTTATTTTATATCTAAAACAGTATTTCAAATACCTCAACTTACAGTTATTGAACATCGATAAAATGGAGCTACTGGACTCGTGTAACCTACCAGAGCCATTAATTCTATCACTTTGGTCAGTCAAATACAAGGTTCCAAAATGTTTTGTTCACTATAGATGCTAAAATAAAATGGCTGCATGTTACAAGACAGTATTGGAGAACTTGCCAAAACAATGACCCTTCCCTTCCTCTGACATCACTCAGTGCTCTTCAGCTATTGGTTGAAGCTGGACCTCCATGACTTCCCTCTCTGCCAATCTCCTGCATGCACTCTGCACATACTAAAATATTAGAGGTACTTCTGAGAGCTCTCTGCTCTTTTGTAGCTGTTTCCTCCTGCATTTGGACCACAGAGCAGGAGAAGGATTCTAGAAGGGAGAAGAAAGCTCTTAACTGTAAAAGAGGACCTGTCACCAAACCAAAAGAATTTGTGATACATATATATTCCTGTTGGTCATGCTTCCTTGAGCATGGCATATTTGCAACTATAAATATGCCCCTCCTCTTTTGATATATGTGCCCCGATAGTTGTGGCGCCACATATGTAAATCCGCAGTAACTCACTACAGAGGTGTGGTTAATCGCTCCTCTTCTTTGCTAGGGGACTGTGTCTCACTAAGACCAGAACAAAACACACCTATCAAATGGGGCCCAAGACGTACAATAAAGTTGCAGGTGCAAACCCAATACACCAAACACTGATTAATCAAAATCTGGCACACTGCAGACACAGGGGATGCAAAATGTATCTTTATAAACAAGCATTTAAAACCAACATAAAAGTCAACATAAAAGGGTATTGACATCCAAAACCATGTCAATGTCATGTGTGCCATGTCAAAACAATGTCAATGTCATGCCATGTATATAGAGATAAATAAACAAGTCAAGAGGGGTAAATATGACAAAACAATCAGACTACAATGTGGTGTACCCCCATAAATCATTCCATGTATCAAAATGTACAGAGCCGGATAAATGGCACCTCCACAACGTACCCCGACACATGTTTCACATCAGCTTCCTCAGGGGAGACTTTAAGAACAGAAGAGCCCAGCAGCTGCTTTCATCGTAGAAGAAGAGCCCAACAGCCGGAGAAAGAAAGAAGACGTGGTCCTATCTTGTGGTCTCTTGCAAGATCATGCTTGATTTTCTGTGAAGGAGATCACAGCGGGTAAAAACTTCCCCTAGTAAAGAAGAGTGACTATGGCTAGTCACTCCATGTTTTCATATATGGAGCAGCAACTGTTAGGGTACATATCTCAAGAACAGGGGGCCCATATTCATACTAGTAACTATGCCATGCTCAGGGAAGCATGGCCATCAGGAATATATTCTTTTGGTTTGGTGACAGGTCCTCTTTTAGTGCAGAGTGCATGCAGAACGTGGGAAAGACAGATGGCTTGTGAGGTAAAGATTCGGCCAATAGCTGCAGAGTGAACATCGTCTGCACAGCTTAGTCATATATAGCTATTTGTTATTTTCTGTGCTGTCAAGGGTTTATAGTGTACAAAGCACCTTGAAAATTCATATTTGAAGGACCAGAATGAAAAAAAACTGTTTTGATATGTTATATGACCCTATCTCCTCCATTTTACCAATTATGAGATGTTGCTAGCAGTTTTATTTTAAGGCATTTGAAATACTATAGTCACCCACCATATTAAGCAAATGTGCTATTAAAATGTATAGAATGTCCACTTTTGCAACCAGTTTTTGGTTAAAGTTAAAAGATATTCAACCATTGAATGCATATACAGCCCCTGTGCAGACTGAATATAAAGAAACCTGCACTTGTGTTCTTGTCTTCAGTCTGCTCCTAATTTCTACTGTCTGTAGATTAGCAAGAAGATGGGGCAGAGGGAATGGAGCAACACTTGACTGAAAGGTTTTTTTTTTGTAGCCTGAGGCCAAGGAATCACATGCAGGGGGGCTGAATATGCAAAAAGGTAGGGTATATTTCATCCATACTAATTGCAAAGTTGTTTTAAATGCCTTTGAACAGTCCACATGTCCTTCAATTTGAAAATGAATATAGCTTTTTCTAGTAAAATGTGTACAGGATGACTGACTCTGCACCTTCAGCAAATGAGGGAATTAGGATTGGGCAGCTTTACATGCAACTACAGTACATGATCTGATGTGGTGAAAGGAACGTCTATGGGAAATAGGCTTGTTTAGGTATTTTTTATTTGGCAACAAGAAGTATGAGGTACCGGTAATTATCTTGTTTTGAGATGGAAAACAAGCACGATAAGGCTAAAAGGGCAGGACAAAATGCCAGTCTGTTCTAGTTTTGTACTCAGAGGGTGGATTGGTGAAGGCAGCTGGTCTTTAACAAACGTTTTCCTGATCAGCTTCACCCCTCTCAATTTCAATTTCATACAGTAACAGTATTATTGTCTTTTTTATTCTCGAATGCACTCACAAAATCTCATAACCTCATATTCTGCTACCTACAGTTAAGATGCTTGCTAGTGGGCAATACTTGTTATTAAAAGGGTTGTCCAAGTTAAATTAAATGGGTTGCACAGTGGGGTAAATGTTAATGACCTTCAGCATAGGTCATCAATATCAGATTGGTGGTGGTCCAACTCTTGGCACCCCCACCAATCAGCTCTTTGAAGATTAAGCAGTGCTAATGTGAGCGATGCTTCCTGTTCAAAATTACCTGTGAGTCGTCTTGCTTGTAGAGTTGGTGCAGTGTAATTACAACTACTCACCCCAAGCGAGACGACATGCAGGTAATCTTGAAGAAGACGCAGCACTTGCAGAGTCTCTGTCTTCTCTGTCTTCTCTTCAAACAGCTGATTTGGGGTTCTAGGACTTGGACCCTCACCAATCTGATATAGATTACCTATTCTGACGAAAGGGCATCAATATTTACCCACTGCCCGTCCTCTTTAATACTTTCCTAGCAGCAGTGAAGTCAAACTTACTACTTTTCTCCCCTGCTGCTTCCTGTGCCAAACTCCAGTCATTCTTACGGGTGACTGTTAACCTGGCTGCAGTGGTAACCTGCTGAACACAACACGTCAATGCTGCATGTATGGGATGTCACCACTGAGGCCAGGAAAAGGATGTAACAGTTGCAGGATCGAAGTGCAGAGCTGGAAGCAGCAGGGAAGAAGAGTAGAAAGTATGTCTTTGTTATTTTATTACATTTATGGCTTTTGGAGAAGTATTAAATTAATGTGGACTACCCCTTTAATGCTAAATCGAGAGGTGAATGTACAGCAGATAATTTAGTGATGTTACTATTCAAATATTTTTGTTGTTTTAGACACATTGCTAATGTTCTACATTTTTTCCCCTTGGGTCTTTTTTATTTCAATATTAAAAAATGTACATTAATTATGTTGCTATTATTTTTGGTGCTAAAATCTGAAATATTTGGACTTAAAATATTAATTCTACTCAGCATCCAGTGCCAACAATAGCTATTGTTGCTGAGGTTTTTACTTACTTACTTTTACTAAGGTGGCCGTACACATTGGATAGATGGTTGATGGTTGTACAGCAGTTGAGAAGATCATCACTTGGAGAACAACCATTTCACACACTCAGGCATATTGACCAATATAGTTGTTCAAATTGCCCATACACGTTCAGTGAAATAAGATGATGGACTAAAGATCTTTCTGGGAAAGTTCTTTCGAAGAAAGATCTTTTGTCCAGGAGCGATCTTTCTTTCAACAAAAGCTTTTTTTGTCTGATTGGATGAAAATGGTCATCTAAAACGATCATCTGTTAAATTCCTCTTGATGGACTAATTTTTTGGTTTGGTTGAAATCATCAACTTTGATCAACTTCAGACTAATGTTTATGGCCACCTTTAGGAGTCACTAAGAGCCTAGTAAGTACAGGGTCACTGTCTATTAGCTTCAACAGTTAAAGGAGTTCATAGTATATACAAGAGGATAGTTAGGGAGAATCTAGGCTGAGCTTTTAGAGAACAAGGAGCCCATACTTGTTCCTGCATGGGGCTGTCAGAGCTCATTAGATATAAATATTCATAATGAATAGAAAGATAGAAATATTATCCTTACTGTTTCAAACTATATGGACTTTTACAGGTATTTGTAGCATTTGAGGTATCTTGAGAGCTTCTAGGATTTAAGAAATCACTGAATACATTTAAGATTTGTTAAACTTGTATTTTGAAATGTTGGGTTATTACTGTGAATCAGGGTATATCTATCATTCAGGCCATACCAAAATGTATTTTGTCAATCTATAAGTTGGTCCCAATTTCATTCTCTCTTCAGTTTTTTATTTTTTTAATGTAAGGTGGTGGGCTATGTATTAACATCACTTACATCTATTCTACTTAAATTATTAGGTTGTTTTTAATGTTTGGAATGACTCTGCTTATTAATCAAACCATGCAAGGCTTTAGTTTGCTTTCTTCGTATGTTGGGAATTCTAGGTGAGAAACTATTGTCGGTCACATCATATTACCTCATAAAGTCTTGGTTGGTATTAGCATCAGCTCAGTGTGTAAATGAGTGCTAGGACATGCAGCCTGATGGTACTAGTATTTTGTCATGTAAACCAATATTGCAGTTTTACATGAGATTTTTTGAACGTCAAAACTGCAACAGGCTCTGGGTATTAGGATTCCATATGGGGGGCACAGCACAAATAAGCTTTAATCTAATGCAACCTATCATAGTCATTAGTTTATTATCTTCCATTAGACTGATTTTAGACCAATTGCTATGGTTGAAAAACATGTGTGAGTAATATAAGCCTTCCTGTGTTCTCTTATTGCAGTACATGAATGGTAAGGATGACAGCATTGATTGTGTTCGCTGTTAAATGAACTCGTTTACCTGTACAAATAATATGACTATAGTGTCTGTCTAAGATTATTTAGTTTTAGGGGTTTTTTTACCTTTCATTTGTACCCAGGCTTAGGCGCTGGGAGTCTTGATTATTCATCTTTATAAGTTTCATGATTTGCTTTATCAAAATGTAAAAAAAAAATAAAAACAATATATGAAAAAAAATATATATATATATATTCTTCATACATATTTTTGATGCTGGTTCTCCAGGGTGCATCTTGTACTGTCAATGCTTTTGTACTAAATCTTCAAATATTGTCTACTGTGTAAGGCAGATTTGTTACTATTCAAATCATGCAAAGGCCATTTTGTTTCTAAGGGTACAAGCGTCTGAAAGCATGCACATTTTGTTTCCCCTTGCGACATCCTTTGTCTCATGCATATTGGATTTTAAACGTTAAAATTAAAAAAAAAAAAGATAATAAAGCTATGTAGAGACATGCCAGATGTTGCAGTGAAATTTAGCAAAATTGAAATAACTGTTAGCCATGTACAGTATTTAAAATAGGCCTATTTTGATGTGCTGCCTATTTAAACTGATGAATACAGAAACCATTTTTTGAGGCCTCCGTTACAAGTGGCAGAGCTTTCTGTGTATAATTTGTCTAAATGATTTGTCTAATAAAATTGTTTTCTAAATGGCTTCTCTCATTCTTTACCCCACTGCATGTATCACTCATGCAAACCAGAGAAACACTGTCTACTGGTGACTGAGCGAATCGTAGTCCGCAAAGTGGACTTCGATCCGAATTTCAGGATAAATACAATTAGCCGCAAAGCCGAATTTCCTTGTGCTTTGCGGTACCGAATCAATTTAACCTTAAATAGTGTAAGAGAACACAAAAAATGATATTTATCTGCTCCATTTGCTCACGACAGGCCACCCTTGAAGATCTCGGGCAAAATCTTTTGCGCTGTGATATGACATCACCACGCTGGCCAGAGTGATGTCAGTTCGGGTCACACAAGATTTCGTGCCAGACCGTCAAGCAAGATGGAGGCAGCCGGCCTGTCGTGAGCAAATGGATCAGGTGAGAATTTTATTTGTTTTTTGTTTTTTTACACTCTTATGTATATCAGTTGCCATGATCATGTATGAACGCAGCATCTGAGGGGTACAATGACGGGGAGCGGCGATTGCACCGCTCCCTGACTTTGCACCCACTACTTACAAAGAAATGCGCTTTGTGACAAAGTAATTCGTCATTAAGCGAATTTTTTTGTAAAATTCAGCAAAGCAGACGAATCGAATTTTACCAAACTTCACTCATCTCTAGTGACTACCATGTTTGGTTTGTTCTACGAGAGCCAGGCAAGCAGTTATAGAGGTATAAAGAGATTGTAGTCCCACCCACACCCTGGTGCCGGAGGGGGCTCAATGCCCCACTGCCACATAAGACACTAGAATTACAAATGGTACATTTTATAAGTTTTGCATTAGATAGCTTCCACTTATGCCTCTGACTAGAATATAGTATATATCGCAAATACTGTATGTTACAACTTGCAAAACTAGCAGCTATCCTAAGCTAAAACTAGAATGATTCAGAAATTGTAGCAGGGATCAGCAACTTCTGGCACTCCAGGTAGTCTGAAACTACAACTCCCAGAGTGCTCTATTCACTTCTACAGAAATTAGAAGAACAGCCGAGCATGTTTCCACTCTGGGAGTTGTAGTTTCATAGCAGCTGGAGTGCCGAAGGTTCCTGATCACAGAACTATAGCAATGACTGTACCACTTACAACCCATCAGACCACATTGTAAGTTCTATCAAAGATGTCAACTTCCACCTGTCACATACTGTGAAAGGAACACATTTGGACATAACTACTGGGAACGGGAGCACATCTGGGCATAACTACTGTTAAGGGGGCATGTGTGGGCATTTCTACTGTGACAGGGCACACTGTGGGCATAACAGGCAGAACTAGATGGACATATGTCTTTTTTCAGCCTTAGGCCCCATTCACACGACCGTATGTATTCCATGTCCGTATAAAAACGGAACGGAAGACATACGGAATGTCTTCTGTAGTGTTCCGCATTTTTGCGGACCCATTGACTTTTAATGGGGCTACGGACGTGTTTTGCGGCCAAGTATAGGACATGTTTCCTTTTTTTGCGGGAGAACTTCCGTAATATACGGATGAGGAATGCACACGGTACGTATGGTACCGCATCTTATCCGCAAAAATGCAGATAAGATACGGAAATGAACATACGGTCGTGTGAATGGGGCCTTCACAGAGTTTCTAAGGAAATGAAGCATTATCATGCCAGAATTCTAATGGTGACATCAGAAAAAGTGTGACCATGCCAAGATTCTAATGATGACATCACCAGTAGTGCCTTAGCATGAAGCAGCAATCCTGAATGTAATGAGCTCATACTTTATAAACATACCATTAACCCCTTCCCGGCGGGCGTCATGGCCGGCAAGTCTCTGCTGTTTCTAACAGCAGAGACTTGCCGCTAATTACCGCCATCGGCGGCGTCTTCCTGGGCCTTCTGATGCCGTGATCACACGTGATCACGGCATCAGGATGCGTCTGAACCCGGAAGCGTATGCTTCCAGGTGGTGTACAGACGCCCCGAGTGGCCAATCGGGGTGTCTGTATA
>ONZH01020095.1:0-30869 GCA_900303285.1 Rhinella marina
TATTGTCTTTGGAGTGTATTGTTGAGAGGCTGTGATAGTGGCGTAATAGTGCGACTTGGGCGCGTTATATGCACCCAGACATGCTTCCCCTGCTGTCCCAGTTGCATTCCAGCAGTGTTGGCATCCTTTTCTGAGGTTTCAGGGTGGACTTGGTGACCTCCAAGTGGTCGAATTGAGATTTCCAAGTGGCGAGCATTTTTTTCCCATAGACTATAATGGGATTCGATAGTCGGTCGAATAGTCGAATTTCGCGGTCTATTCGAATCGAATTTCGAACTTTCGAATATTTCACTACTCGCTCATCTCTAGTCTAAACCTCTCTGCCAAGCATGTGTGAATAGAGTTGTGGAGGAGGAGTCCCCGTCGCTTATCCAGAATATCAGAGAAATTGTTAAAACGGAAGTTTAAGACTCAGTTAAGATACTTAAAAGATCCTTTTCTTCTGCTTCAGGGAGCAGGCAGGAGTCGGCTAATGTTTTATCAGACTCCAGGTCATCAGGTGATGAACAAGGAGAAATTATTGACAGCTCAGAATCTTCCTCTGATGAGGAACCTTCTAATAGACCTCTTTTTTCCCCTGAGGATACGGATGGCCTATTAAAAGCAATCAGAGCCACAATGAGGATTGAAGATTCAAAGGAACAAAAATCTGTTCAGGATGTTATGTTTGGAGATTTAGGGCACAAAAAGTCCAGAGTATTTCCTTTAAACGAAAATATTAAATGCTTAATTCAAAAAGAATGGAAAAAGCCGGATAGAAAGTTTTTTTTATCCCTAGGGCAGTAAAGAGGAAGTATCCCTTTGAGGAGGGGGAATCGTCATGTTGGGATAGGCCACCCAAAATAGATGCCCCTATTGCTAAGATGGCAAAAAAGTCGGCTTTACCATTTGAAGATCTAGGAGTCTTGAAAGATCCCATGGATAAGAGGGCAGAGCTATATCTCAAAAAAGTATGGGAGGCTTCAGCACAATCCTTTTAAGCCAAATATCGCCACTACCTCCACGGCTAGATCTCTTAAGCTTTGGCTCCAAGAGCTTCAGTCACATATCCAGGATAAGACTTCCAGAGACCAATTGCTTAGTGTTTTCCCCACAATATTGAAAGCAGTCGACTTCATTTCTGATGCTTCAGCTGATGCTCTGAGACTGTCAGCCAGGTCGGCAGCCCTTTCTAATTCTGCCAGACGGGCTATTTGGCTTAAAAGTTGGGCAGGCGACACAGGTTCTAAAAATAAATTATGTGCTATTCCCTGTCAGGGAGATTTTCTCTTTGGTTCAGTGCTGGACGATCTTTTAGAGAAAGCTTCTGATGACAAAAAAGGTTTCCCCCTGAACAGACCTCCTAAAAAAAACAGCAGTTTTTTCATAAAAACAGGCGGTTTTTCAATAGATCGGAGAGAAAGAGTAATTGGAGGGATAACAGGAATAAGAGATAGGGGGTTCATCTTTAATTCATGTTCAGCTCCCGCCACTAAATCGGGACAACAATGACGGTTACCATCCCGGGGGGGGGGGAGATTGTCTTTTTTCATCCAAGAATGGGAGAAGATTTCAGCAAGCCCATGGATCCTAGGGATTTAGAATTCCTGTCGCCCCCACCGGAAAGATTAAAAATAACAAGCATGTCCCAAAACTCCGCAAGAGACTTGGCTGTTTTTCAGGAAATATCCTCTCTTCTGGAGAAAAAAAGTCTTGATTCCAGTACCGACTGCAGAAATCGGAAAAGGGTTTTACTCTTCTCTTTTCCTGGTGCCAAAACCAGACGGCACTTTCAGATTAATAATAAATCTAAAGGAGCTAAACCTGTTTCTAAAATACAAAAGATTCAGAATGGAATCCATCCAGTCCACAATAAAGCATCTGTACAAAAATTGTGTTATGGCCACACTGGACATAAGACGCTTATTATCACGTCCCAATTCATGCAGACTTCCAAAAGTATCTGAGAATAGCGGTCTCCATGGGAGATCGGATCCATCATTTTCAATACAGAGCCCTTCCTTTCGGAATATCCCAAGCACCGAGACTCTTCACAAAATTAATGGCGGAGGTAATGGCCCATATAAGACGGAGAGATATCCTTGTAATACCATATCTTGACAATCTCCTAATAATAGCAGAGTCGGAGAAGTTATTGGTTCTACATATTCAGCAGGTAGTAGACATTCCAACAAGATTGGGGTGGCAGATAAACTGGAAAAAGTCGAACCTGACCCTGTCAAAAGTGTATTTTTCTGGGGTTGATTCTGGACTCAACAAGACAGCTTTGTGTTCTGCCACAGCAGAAGATACTAAAAATAAGGGAAGAAATACAGCTTCTGGTTTCTGCTCGAAATCCCACAATCAGACAGGGCATAGCGGTTCTAGGCAGAATGACCTCCACGATCCTGGCGGTCTGCTGGTCCCAGTTTCGCTCCAGAGTTCTTCAGGGTCATATTCTGGAAGTATGGCAGGGGTCCTCTCTGCCCCTAGAGACTCCCCTTTCCATCCCTTCTCGGGTCCTTCAGTCACTGGAATGGTGGATGGATCCATCCAATCTGGACCAGGGGTGTCCCTGGTTTCCTCGAGAACAAGTCTCCATAACCACAGATGCAAGCCCGACGGGGTGGGGAGCTGTGTGTCATTGGGGGATGGTTCAGGGGGATTGGAGTGTAGCAGAAAGTCAAGAATCCCAGAATGTAAGGGAACTAAGGGCAGTCCTTCTGGCCCTGAAGTGGGTCTTTCCCAGGTTAAGGGGTCTGGGTGTAAAAATCCTCTCAGACAATATCACCGTGGTGTCCTATTTAAACAGGCAAGGAGGGACAAGGTCAAGAAAACTTATGTCCATAACTACGGAGATTTTCTCTTTGGTTATTCCCGTTATCCCCTTTCTAAAGGCAGTGCATCTAAGGGGCTCGGAAAACAAAATAGCGGATTATCTGAGCAGGAACAGGTTGAGTTAAGGGGAATGGTGCCTCAATCAAGAGGTCTTTCTTCAGGTTACAAGGCTCTGGGGTACCCCTCGGATGGATCTTTTTGCAAACAAACAGAATGCAAAATGCAGGCTTTTCTGTTCCCTAGACCCAAGGGACCTTCCAGTTCAGATAGATGCTCTCTCCTTCCCCTGGTCCAATCACCTTCTGTATGCATTCCCACCTCTAAATCTTCTTCCGAGAATACTGCAGAAGCTGAGAGAGGAACAGACAAAACTCATTCTCATAGCTCCTTTCTGGCCAAGGAGATCGTGGTTCACTTGGCTAAGAAAACTGTCCATAGCAGAGCCATGGATCCTTCCGGATCGTCAAGATCTTCTGTTTCAGGGCCCAGTTTTCCACCCAGATTTGAAAAATTTACGTCTAGCAGCGTGGCTCTTGAGAGGGAAATTTTAGAACGGAAGGGTCTATCTGATGATGTCATTTCCACTCTTTTAGCCTGTAGGAAGGAGGTCACTTCTACTATATATATTAGAATTTGGAAGACTTTTTTAAGATTCATGGATGGTCCTGTTGATCCTTTGTCTCCTCCTCCCTGGGCTAAAATTCTGGATTTTTTACAGGCTGGGTTTAAGAAAAAGCTGAGACCTAGTACACTCAAGGTTCAGGTCTCGGCCTTGAGTGCATACTTCGATGTACAGATTGCTAACCACTCCTGGGTCAAAAGATTTTTTAGGGCAGTGGAGAGGTTATGTCCCGTAATTAGATCTTCTGTTCCGCCTTGGGACCTTAACCTGGTCCTAGAGAAGATGATGGATCCCCCTTTTGAGCCCATTGAGAGTCTCCCTTTGAGAATCCTGTCCTTCAAGACTGCCTTTTTAGTGGCGATTACCTCTGCCAGAAGGGTAGGAGAAATTTCTGCCTTTTCTGCTTTTCCTACTTATACCAATGTCTTGGAGGACAGAGTCCTTATTAAGCCAGACCCGTCTTTTTTACCCAAAGTGGTTACTCGGTTTCATAGATCTCAGGACATTGTTCTTCCCTCTTTGTGTCAGAATCCTAAAAATCAGAAGGAGAAAAGATTACATTGTCTGGATGTCAAGAGATCCGTTTGTCATTATCTTGCGGCTACTAGTCAGTGGAGGAAATCGGCTAGATTATTTTTACAATTTGCAGGTAAAAATAAGGGTAATCACGCTTCGTCTAGAACTTTAGCTAGATGGATAGTGTCCGCAATCTCTTTGGCTTATTCTTCAGCAGGGGAACCAATCCCTAGGGGGTTTGGTGCCCACTCGACCAGATCTGTCGCTGCCTCTTGGGCTGAAAGAGCAGATGCGTCCCTTGAGCAAATCTGTAGGGCGGGTACCTGGAAGTCGCTGGGTAACTTTTTTAAACATTATAAGTTGGATTTAGATTCTAGTGATCGCCTGTCTTTCGGTAGAAAGGTATTACAGGCAGTAGTCCCTCCCTGAGTATGGGTTATTGCTATTTCAGTCATCTCTCAAGGGTGCTGTCATGGGCATAGGGGAAATTCAAAATTACTTACCGGTAATTGTTTTTCCATGAGCCCATGACAGCACCCGGGGGTTTTCCCTCCCTATGTATATATTGTATAGAGTCCTTTTATAAGTGTGTTACTCTGATATATATAGGTATATTTAAAAAAAAAAAAACTAAAAAATAAATTTTAGAAAAGAAAAAAAGTTTTTTGAGGTGAAGGGTTTAAATTATATATATGTGGACATGTTCTTGCAAATAACTGGCATTACAGGGGCAGTATCCATATTTAAAGAGCTCTCCAAGTGAAGTTCCTGTTTCCTGTCCTGATGGGAGGCGGTCTCTCAAGGGTGCTGTCATGGGCTCATGGAAAAACAATTACCGGTAAGTAATTTTGAATTTCTTACTTTAGGTTGTGGTTATTGTGTCGAGTGTGTGATTCCTTTCTGTGCAGTATAACAATTTTAACCATTGAGTGGCTCATAATTTCATCAAGGGGTGTTTTTTTTCAGGTTTAGTTGTCAATGCTATTGATAATGCAGGATTAAAGAACACCACAATGATCTATTTTGCATCTGACCATGGAGGACATTTAGAGAGTAGAGATGGCAGATTCCAAACTGGAGGATGGAACGGAATTCATAGAGGTGAGAAAATTAGTGTGAAATAATTTGTAGTGTAGTGTGAAATAATAATTTTATTTAAAAAATGTTAGTGACATTTCAGAACTTTTTATTAGTGGTGGTTCAGATTTCCACTGATTGCTAAGATGAAGGAGCAGATCTTTCCATTAAACCTTATGAAAATAACAGATCAAATAACTGAAGTGTGAACTTGGCCTGACTCAGCCTCTCTTGGGGGATAATTAGCAATTTGATTAATCATATAAGGTATTCTTTCAAATCTACAGAACAACATTTATAATATGTTCTTGTGATTCCCAGGTGGAAAAGGTATGGCTGGCTGGGAAGGTGGTATCCGAGTTCCAGGGATATTTCGGTGGCCTGGTGTGATTCCCTCTAATGTGAAAATTGATGAACCCACAAGTCTAATGGATATCTATCCAACTGTGGTCTACTTGGGAGGTGGAGAACTGCCTACAGACAGGTTAGGAGTGATTTTTTTTTTTTTTATGTCCGGTTGTATTCTTAGACCTGATAATAACCATAATAATCTCAAAAAGTATTGATGAATGCTAAGGCTGGGCTGCATAGGATACAATTGGGTTGGGCTTCCACTGATCAGTAAATAATGGGATATCTTTTCTGCTACTAGGTTCTAAAAGCTCCAGCACATGCCAATGCGCCCTCATATTCATGAGCTTACAGCTCTCCCCACCTACCTGCCTCTGACAGGTTTTTCCCATATGAATCAGAAGCAGGCAGACAAGGAAAGCCCCAGCTCATGCATATGGAGACTCTGTTGTCACGTGGAGCTGTTTAGCACAAGACAGGGGGGATCTGTCACTTTATTATATTGCCCTTAGTTAGGACACCATAAAGTGGACGACAGATTCCCTTTAAACTAAAATTTTTACTTTAGTCTGTTCCTACAGTCTTTGCTAACTGTCCCCAACTTAAAAGGTAACTCCAGCTATAAACATAATTTTGTTTAGGTGTGAAATTATGTGCAGTTTAAAGCAATTGTTTCATCTCAATAGCTAGGATATGCCACCAATGTCAGATAGGTGAGGGTCCCATCTCTGGAACCCACTGCTATCTCCATAATGGCTTCCAAAGTGCATCACACAAGTACAGTCATCCTCCATTCACTTCTATGGGAGTTTTGAAATAGTCGAGCACTGGCTCATCTATTTCTGGCACTCTCATAGAGGTGAATTCAGAGGTGGCTGTGCATGTGAGGTTCAATGTTAATTCACTTCTATATGGGAGTTCCAAAAATAGCTGAATGTACTCTCAGCTAGAATTGGAACTCCCAGCTTTCCTTCTCTTTCAGAGCCCCGTTCTGGAGATAGGTGTGGGTCCTACCTCTGGGACCTGCTCCTGTCTGACACTGGTGGCATATCTTAGCGATATGCCATCAATGTGTGAAATGAGCCAAACCCTTTCATAACTCAGATTGCCAAAAGAACAATATCGTGTTTTAAGTTCAGGTCACCTGAACCGGGGCACGTGTGTGTTATGGACACAATACAGATGCTAAAATGTTGACAACTGTTGACAAATGTCTTACAACTGAATGAGGTCTAAAGATCCAAGCTACAGAGATCAAATCCCCTGCATCCTTTACATAGCCATGAAGTTACATCATAACGCATGGCTGCCAGGAGCTATTACTGAGAACATGCAGAAGACTACTAAAGACTGGTTAATTATTGAATTCAATAAGAGCTGTATAAATCTGTATGCAGTGAGCTCCCCCTAGTGGCAGCAGGCAGCTATAATTCTATAATTTAACACTATGGCTGTGTGAAGGAAAATGGGAATTTAGAGATCAGAAAAATCAAGTATGGTTAAAGTAACAATCTAGTTATTTTATTTTTCTGCTCCATTAGAATAATTGATGGAAGAAACCTGATGCCTCTCCTCACAAATAAAACTACTCACTCTGAACATGAGTTTCTTTTCCATTACTGTGGGACTCATCTACATGCAGTCCGCTGGCATCAAAAAGAGAGTAAGTGCTTTGTGTTTACTAAAAAATTTGATTCCAAGTAATGGTTTTACTGTGGTTACATGGGATTTCTGGGATCAGGATACTAATCAATCAATATGAGATTGGTCGGAGTTCAACTTCCATGAATTAGCTGTTTTAAATGCCTTATGAGGCTCTTCATTGTTTGTATGGAGCCAGTTACTTGGGCGATGTCTACATAGAAGTGGTGGTGCAGGTAGTGAAGTTTCATCTCATTCACTTGAAGCTGTGACATCCTGCAAAGCCTCTACTAAGTAGGTGGTGAGCAAGTAGACTGGCCAATATAAACAACTAGCAGAAGGACCCGGATTCGCTTGGGTATATTTCATCTATTTCATTTAATGTTTCTGTGTGTCGTTAAAAGATATCAACAGTATCCCCCATAACAATGACCTCTACAACCCCCAAACCCTTAAAACTAACCCACCACAGTGCCCCACCTCCTTAAGATGTGACCTCCACAGCAGCCCACCCCCTTAACTTTGACTTGTCTTATACTAACAATGTCCTTTGTTGCCTATACAAACCAATCAGAGGTCATATTTATGACTTGTAGCAAAATAGAAACTGAGCTGTGATTGGTTGCTATATGCAACCTGATGAATATCCAGGCTAACTGCCACAACAGCCAACAGACAATGGCTCATGTAGTTTGGCGGTTAGGTTACTGAGCATATTTCTTGGCAAATAATTGGAAAGCTCAGGGTGAAAATTTCCACTCAAAACATAGTCTACGATATTCCCCGAGTCACAGAAGGAAGCTGTGTAAAATTTCGTGATTGTAAATGTGACAGTACAGATTCCTTTAGCAGGCATACACACATACGCTTTAGCTTTATATATTAGATAAAGAGGTGACAGTGCTTGTACACACCTTCAAACAGCTAATTAGTGGGGATGCCGAGAGCTGGCCCACCACCTATCTGATATTCATGGCCTATCCTTGGTATAGGCCATCTATATCCTGATCCCAACAAAAGCCTTTAACTCTGTGGGATTTCAACCCAATAGGCCAGGGATCAGCAACCATTGGCACTCCAGCTGCAATGAAACTACAACTCCCAG
This sequence comes from Rhinella marina, assembly GCA_900303285.1. Classification (NCBI taxonomy): domain Eukaryota; kingdom Metazoa; phylum Chordata; class Amphibia; order Anura; family Bufonidae; genus Rhinella; species Rhinella marina. The sequence continues at coordinate 8,130 of ONZH01020095.1, forward strand.
CATGCACACTTAAATGGTTGTTCTTGTAAATTCCAAAGAAGTGATAGGAGGATTCTGGGAGTCATATTTTCAGAACAGCTGGAGTGCTGGAGGTTTCTGATCCCCCGCAATAGTCTTACTGGATAGGCTACTAAGTGCCTGCTTGATAGGAAGGCATTATATCTTGCTCACTGAACCAGGGTTCAGCAGTTCAAACTTTAAGGGCACTTTTAGGTGCTTGGAATCAAGATGGTCTGTTCCAGTGACTGCTTACTGTAGCCTAATGTTCTGATGCAGCAGATTTGTTGTGGAATTTCACTGTGGAAACCCTTGTTTTGTTTTGTTTTTGTTTTTTGTTTTTTTTTTAAACTCTATCCATATGCAGCATAAATTTTAGGACATACAGCAGACATTCAGATCTCCATCATGCCAACTAGACCGCAGATTTGCTGCACATTTATAAATCTTACATACAAAATGAAATACTTAAATTTTGTTTCCTTAGGTGGAGCTATTTGGAAAGCTCACTATGTGATGCCACTCTTTTTCCCAGAAGGTGCTGTGGGTTGTTATGATATTTTTCTCTGTGCTTGTGAAGGTGACCATGTTGTCCACCATGATCCTCCTTTATTATTTGAGCTATCCGCTGATCCTTCAGAATCCAACCCTCTGGATCCTCATGTAGACCCTGAATATAAGACGGTAATAAACAGAATAAAGACGGCTGTAGCGGAACATCAGAAAACAATCAGTGTGGTGCCTCTGCAGTTATCTTTCTTCAACAACTTATGGAAACCCTGGTTACAGCCATGCTGTGGGACATTCCCTTTCTGCTGGTGTGATAAGGAAGACAGCAATGCAACAGGAATCCTCAGATGAATTCAGCTGCACTGATCTTGGGTGGAAATCTTTTCCATACACTCCAGATTTGTTTTTTGCTCTTTTAAATTTCATCATGGACTCAAGATACTTCGAGCGCATTCACATGACTGTATTTATTTTGCGGTATACAGAAAGCAGATCTGCAAAAAAACGGATAAAGTTGGTGTGACATCCGTGTTGCATCTGTTTTTTTTTTGTTTTTGTTTTTTTTTTTTGTTTTAGCCAATGCATTGTAACAACGCCTATCCGTGTCCACAAAATGGACTGAAATGAATGGATCTGTATCCTATCCGCAACAAATGCAGATCGGATCTCGACCAAAAATATGGCCATGTGAATTGGGCTTTAAGATACTTGCGAAACTCCAAAAAGGCCATGAAATATCTCATCAAGCAGTGAAATGTAAAAAGCATGTGCATTTAAAGACATTTTTAATGCATAAAAGATGCCGGTGTGCACTGCTTAGGTCTTCATAAAACAACTAATCTGGACAGGGATACAACCCTCTTGCTGGAATTTTCATGTCATAGGATATCACACAGAATCATTCTTCACTGTCAAGTCTGAACAGCAGCAGATATGTTTTTACTAGAAGCGTGCTCCACAAAAAAAACTACCATATTTTTTGTCCTATGAGACGTAGCTTCCCATAAGTCGTTTTAGAGGAGGAAAATAAAAAAAATATTTTGAACTAAAGGTGTTTTAAAGGGTTTCTGTCATCAGTTTTTTCGGTATGAATCAGGCTGACATTAGAGATGTGCTAATGTCACCTGATTCCAAATATATATATGTGTTTTATTTACTGGTGCCCCCATTTTTATATAAAATGAACTTTTATTTTATGCAAATAAGGCTTCTAGGTGCAAAGGGCGTTACCTCTGCTCCTAGAGGCTCTGTTGATTGACAGGACCAGGCAGAGAAGAAACACTTCATTCACCATAGCTTTCAAAGAACTTCAATGATGTCATGACCATGTGATCAGTCACATGGTTTAGGAGGAGACAGGCTATTTGTGTGATCCTAACCATGTGACTGATCACATGGTCATGACATCATTGAAGGTCCTTGAAAGCTATGGTGAATGAAGTGTTTCTTCTCTGCCTGGTCCTGTCAATCAACAGAGCCTCTAGGAGCAGAGGTAACGCCCCTTGCACCTAGAAGCCTTATTAGCATAAAATAAAAGTTCATTTTATATAAAAATGGGGGCACCAGTAAATAAAACACATATATATTTGGAATCAGGTGACATTAGCACATCTCTAATGTCAGCCTGATTCATACCGAAAAAACTGGTGACAGAAACCCTTTAAAATGTTTAATAAAAATAACACCCTGTTATGGGGGGGGGTCTAACACCACGCTGTTATGGAGGGATCTGCTGTTGACACAACATTATGGGGGGAGCTGCTTTGACCTACTGTTATGGGGGATCTGCTGTGACAGAGTTTTGGGGGGAATCTGCTGTGATGCACTGTTATGGGAGGGGATCTGCTGTGACGCACTGTTATGAGGGGATCTGCAGTGACACTTTTTTTTTTGGGGGGGGGGGTTCTGCTGCTGACACAATTATGAGAGGAGGATGTTCAATGACTCACTTTTTGGGGGACACTTTATTAGGGGCACACTGTAGGTACCTTTTATCAGTAGTTTAGCTGCAGTACAGAGAACTTTTCACAACAGCACAGTCACTTACACAGGAGCAAGCGTGTGTCACAGGAAAGCCTGCTGTCTCCCATCGTCTGCCTGCTCCAGCGCATTTTTTCCCCCTGCACTGTATTCGCCCTATAAGATGCACTAACATTTTCCCCCCACTTTGGGGGAAAAAGTTCGTCTTATGAGGCGAAAAATGCAGTATATTAGGAAAGAAGCAGAGCAGCCCAGAATAATATGTCACCCGTATTAGCACCCTTACTGATCTGTCTTTAAAGGGGTATTCCGGTAAAGTAACTTAATTTTTGAAAAACTGTATTAAGTCTGCAAGCTGTGACCCAACCAGAACCCATACCTATACATATGATCAGAGCTTCAATTTACCTTGTAATCCATTTGTCTAGCTCCTGTATGAGCCTGCAGCACACAGAGTATCATGGCGCCTGATCTTCCCTCACAAAACTACAATCCCCACAAACCCTAGCTTTCCTGTTGTGAGTTTCTGCTTGCTCATGAGTGCTGCTGTTTACTGATTGGCTGCCTGATTATACAGAGCAGGCATGCCCCCTCTACTCAGTAATCAACAGCACACTGACATTCAGCTAGAGAACTGATAGCAACACACTGAGCATGCCTGACCTATCAAAGGCTCAGAACTACAGGTCAATGCCATGGTAACTTATGAGGAACACAGTGGGTAGTGGTCTAAGAAAACTACTTTTATAACTACTGAACGGTAAATATGTGAAATTGACATTATATTAGACTAATTCATCATCAATAATTACCTAACACATAAGTTATATTTATGGTAATCGGGATACCCCTTTCATTTTCATCTATTGATTATTATTATTATTATTATTATTATTATTATTATTATTGTCAATCACTACTGGCAATGCATTATTCAGAGAACTATTAGGACTCAAAAAATAAGGTGGCCTAGAATAGTGGTTTCTCAGCCTTTTCAAGCCAAGTACCCCCTAGTGAGTGGAATTTCTAACCCAGTAACACCAAGGAAGTGTTTAGAGCCTCTGTTGGAAGTTCCGTCAGGTTTGATGGGAGGAATATTGCAGCACGCAGAGCTATTTTTCTTGTCAAAATGATGGACACCACACAAGGAACCTGATATACCCCATTAAAACTTAGAGGTCAATTAGGTGTCATTGGTGTCTGCTGGGCGACAGATTTGACACCATGTCCCCAACCAAAGGCATTTGAATCACAAATAGCACATGACCTCCTTCAGCAGACCATAAAATGAATACAGTCCACATGCACCAGACCTCCTAAAGAAAATATATAGGGGACGATTTATCAAGAGTGCAGTCAGTTTTGCAGAAGTCTGTGTTGTCATAATTTTCACCAAATTTTCACCAAATTTATCAAATGTGTCAGGATGTTTGATACATTTGGTGCACCTTTAAAGGGTTTGTTCAGAAATACTAAAGTTTTAAACAATGCTCAAAGCCTGCCTCCACTATGTAAAGAATCATACCTGTTCACCCCCGCTCCATCTTCAGTCCGCAGCTTGTTTACCTCCCCGGCATGGTCACATGGTCCTCTGCAGCCAGCCAATGTCTACAGAGGAGACATGTTATAAAAATGAGTTGCTGAAGCCATCTGGGTGACAGAGATGAGTCGTAGCTGGAAGAAGTCATCATGGTGATTTGAACCAGATACCTTACCTACAAGTCACTAAATGTGAATGTTTATTCTGCCATTGATTGCATCTGAATAGTACTGTAGTCACCTGTATGGTCTAGCTGCACCCTATTATGTAAGTTACACCTCATTCTCATTTCCCATTTTTGCAACCTCCTCATCAGCCAGTGAAGGGATCTTCCAGGTTGACATCTCTGCTAAAGTGAAAGTCACCCAATGTTCTTAGACTGTAGAATGGCAGTAACAACCAATGTGGGAGTGTGCTGGAGACTGGGTATGTATTATATACTGACTGTTGGCCTAATACTATATTTATGTACTGTATATAATGTGTACAGAATGTCTGTGCCAAGTGTGGCCTCCATTACATCTCTGCAGAGGTTGCTACCCAGGTTTCCCAGACTACTGAATTCTAAATTTGCCTAGTTAAGTAGTAATAAATCCCCCATATAGTTAGACCAACTTGCTGTTCAGGGTTCTGGGAAAGCTGGGTTACAACACTGTGAAGCTGTATTTGTGACCATAGACTAAGATTCCTGATGTTAGACAATAAATATACACAGAGTATTAGAATAGCATTGTATTTGTACACTCGTATTTTTCCTTTCTTGGCCAGGTCGCATGAATGGCAGTACAGACTCCCACTGTAAACAATGGGAGGCTGATTGTTTGTGGCCCCTGTCTGAATTTTGGCGTGGAATCTGTGCCAAAATCCGTTGTCAAAGGCCACCATGTGAATGAGACCTAAGAGAGATCATACATATGAAACAGCTGTCTGCTTGTTAGGCCAGCAGCAATCTCTACCATCACCCCCCCATGAACAAGCACACTCAGATCTGCAGACCGAGCAAATTTATTTCAGTAAAAAGGGGGGATAAGACAAGGCCCAGGGTCTACTGTTAAATCTCCTAATAAATATGATGTGACAGTAAAACAACACACTGCACAAATAAATAAATAAATAAATAAAACACATTTATTTAGAGTACATTGTAACAGGCAAGCTGTAAAGGAACGTATAGACAAGTATAGTATTTTTTTAAAATACATTTATCTTGTCTTTTACAGTATATAAAGAGCCCTAAAACCTTAATCATTCTGTAACAATTATCTCAAGTCTTATCAATTTGTACAGATAGCTATTAACCCCTTCCCGCCCAGAGCTGTACATGTACGGCGCTGCGGGAAGTGACTTGCCACCCAGCTCCGTAGTACTAATGTGGGGCAAATAGCCGGCCCAGGGTGCAATTGCTGCTCTGCCCTGCAGCTCCGATCGCTGCTATTAACCGGATCACTTAGAGGTCAGGCAGGGGACTCCAATGTTTGGGGTCCCCTGCCAGCGCTGCGATTAACGGGAACAACGCTCCAGCCAATGGCAGCGCTACAGCTGCACAGGAAAGGGCAGAACCAGGGGCGTAGCAATAGGGGAAGCAGCTGCTTTGGGGCCCAGACCCACAAGGGGCCCCTTCAGGAAGGAGACTAAAAGATTTTGTCAGGCCCCCCTCAACAGTATTATACAATGACATTATATACAGTGACACTATAGAAAGCGGATGGAGCGGCTGTCAGGCCTTGTCTGGGAGAGCTCAATCTTGACTAGCCACAAGAGTGAGGGTTGCATGTGAGTTCGGGGTTGCGAGGACGTTTCTGGGGGGGCCCCATTCAAAAATGTGCTGTGGGGCCCAGTTAGTTGTAGTTATGCCACTGGGCAGAACCTTTCTGCATGCAGCCATTCTAGCTCGTGACTGCATGCAGAGAGGTTCTGTGCTGCTGTTGGCTTTGTTGGGACTTGTGGTGCACCACTACTGCAACTTTCCTGCTGAAAGAAAGAAGAAGCAAAGAAGAACATCTGGAATTGCTGTATGGATTTTTTTTCTCATTTGCAGCAGTTCCAGATCCCTAAACCACCCTCCGTCCCTTTCCCTTTGCATCCCCCCGTCCTTTTTTTTTTTTTTACAGACGCCATTTGGTCCATGAGCTTTTTTGGTCTTTTTTTTTTTTTTTTTTTTTTTTTTTCTTTTACAATATTCCAGCTCTGCACCACTTTTTCTGCGTGCGAGCTGTGACCGCCAAGTGCTTTTCAGTGCATACTTGTCTGATCAGCACCTGGGGATCATTCTTTGCAATTTTTTTTTTTCTCTTCTGTGTTCATTTTTTTTTGCCAATTTTTCCTTTTTTTGGTTCAAAAAGAAGAAATTGTAGTTGGGGTTTAAATAAATGCTGAAGAACATCTATCAGTAGTGTGCTAATTTATATCTGCACATTTTTGATTTTTTTTTTTTTTACATTATTTGTGTAAAAAAAAAAACTGCAGTTAGTGGTAGTTAGATATAAATTTCAGTTGGTGTCCGTTTAGGTTTTTGCACGAGCGCACTGTATCTGCATACGTGCATTTTGCAGAGGACTGTAGTGAATTTTTATACTACAGTTTTTGCATGCACACTCAATCTGTATCAGCAGCAGCTGCACATTTTTTAGGTTTTTTTTTTACATTTTTTGAGTGAAAAAAGAACTGCAGTTAGTGGTATTTAGATAGAGAGATATATATATATATATATATATATATATATATATATATTTCAGTTAGTGTCAGTTTAACGCATCATCTACGTATGTGCGTTTTGCAACCACTGAGCACCGATCAGTAGTGTCTATTACTGATCACGTCTGCTCATTTTGCACTGCACGTTTTTGTGGGGGGGTTTTGTGCAGTAAAGCCTTTTTCTGCAGTAAAGACTTTTTTTTTTTTTTTTACAGAATATACCTTTTTTTTTTTTTTTTTTTTTTTTTTTTTTTTTTTACAGAAGACTTTTTCATTTTTTTTCAATTTTTTTTTTCCAGATTCTATTTCAAATTTATTACAACCCCCTTCATGTGTAAAAACACAACACCCACCCCTCACACTAAATAAAGTTTTACACATTTCACACCCCAATAAAATAAAAATGGCCCATTTATCCCAACGCGTGTACTCAGCAGAAGAGGCATATGCGTATCTTGCCTCTGATACTGAGTCTGACAGTAAGGGAGAAGAGGATGCCACTTTCCTCTACTCCTCTACCCCCTCATCATCATCATCCAGTGATAAGGGACCCTCTAAGAAGGCGCCCCAGAACAACAGTGGAGACAGACCCCCCAGAGAGAGCCCATATGCACCCCACCCCCTGCCGATTATCAACCCCAAATTCCAGAGTTTGTGGGAATCTCTGGAATCCAAATTGACTGCATGGGCTTCACAGAAATTGATTTTTTTCAAAATCTTTTTCAGTGAAGACTTAGTAAATTTTATCGCGGCCCAAACAAATTTATGTTCCCAGCAGTTTTTTTACCCAGAACCCCACATCGTCATATGCAAGACCCCTTGGTTGGACGCCAGTTATAGCGGCAGAAATGAAAATCTTCTGGGGACTTGTGCTGCATATGGGGCTTGTTAAAAAAACAGAAATTAGACAGTACCACACTCCAATATTTAGTAATGCCATGGCCCGGAATAGATTGAATTCTATTCTGAAATTTTTGCATTATAATGATAATGCACAGTGTCCTCCCCAAAATGACCCAACATTTGATCGGCTTTTTAAAATTAGGTCCATCCTTGACCACTTCAGCACTAAATATACAAAATATCTGTATAGATGAGTCCCTGGTACATTTCAAGGGGAGGGCAAAATTCTGCCAGTACCTGCCTGCAAGTGAGCAAGGTATGGCATAAAAATGTAAAAGCTCTGTGAGAGTAGCTCCGGGTACACCTATAGGTTCCAGGTTTATGAAGGGAAAGATTCCCGGATAGAACCCCCAGAATGCCCCCCAGTCCTAGGAGTTAGTGGGAAGATTGTGTGGGACTTGCTGCACCCACTGCTGGATAAGGGTTACCACCTCTATGTGGATATCTATTATACCAGAGTACCCCTATTCATGTCCCTTACTGCCAGACATACTGTGGCTTGCGGCACAGTACGCAAAAATCAGAGAGGCCTTCCTAAATCCTTGGTAGGGCAACTACTGAGAAAGGGTGAAAGCAGGGCTCTCCTCCATGAGAACATGTTGGGACGTCCTCGTACTGACCAGCATTCACCCCAACACCAGCCCCCCTGCCGCTGTACGTGGTACCACTACTACTGTCCCCAAACCAGACTGCATCCTGGACTACAACAGGCACATGGGGGTTGATCTTTCAGATCAAGTTCTGAAGCCCTACAGTGCTACACGAAAAACAAAAGTGTGGTACAAAAAGCTGGCCATACACATTGTACAAACAGCACTGTACAATGCGTACATGCTATTTAAGTCTAGAGGACACACGAACATTTCTTCACTTTCAAGAAGTAGTGATCAAGGCCCTAATTTTTCCAAACCAATCAGAAGAGGGCCCCAGTACTTCTGCAAGCTACGGTGCCTGAGTTGTACCAGGACAACATTTCCCTGGTGAAGTCCCCCAAACAGCGAGGAAGGGAAGGACCTTAAAACAATGCAGGGTGTGTTCAAAAAGGGGGATTAGGAAGGACACCATTTACCACTGCAAAACCTTCCCTGAAAAACCTGACCTGTGCATCAAGGATTGTTTCAGAATCTACCACTCATCCGTGGATTAATTTCATCCTTGATGTATCCTGTAATTTAACCACCTTATATCTAATTTTGTCCACATAGCTTAAAAATCCACTTTTCACCAACCACTACATATTTTTTTCTGTGAGGTAAAAAGTACCCTTTCCACCACTCTTTCCAAAATGAGGTCACTTCTTGGGATTTTTAATTTTTAGAAACCTCAGGAATTTTTAAACATGCGACATGGCAATTAAAAACCATTTCTGTTAATTCTAGCCTGCAAAATCCATATTTTGCAGTTTGCCTCTAGGTGCCTGCTGTGCACCCATACAGTAAGCTACAAGCACTTATGGGGTGTTTCCTGAATGGGGAGAAAATAGGGAACAAAATGTGGGGTGCATTTTCTCCTTTAACCCCTTGTAAATGTGAAAAATTGCTTTAATTTTTAAATGCTTTAACAAGTGTTTCTGCCTTCTGTGAGACACGTTTGCTTAAAAGTACTGTTTCTACCACTTAAAATGATCATACGGGGGTGCTCTTTCCAAAATGGGGTCACTTTTTGGGGGTTTCCACTGTAGGGGTACCTCAGGATATCTTCATATGCGACATAGCTCCCAAAAGCCAATCCTGCAAAATCTGTCCTCCAAAAGCCCTGTGGCGCTCCTTTCCTTTTGAACCATATCATGCGCTCATGCATCTGTTTTTGAGAACATGTGCAGTGTTGTCATGTTCAGGGGGAAATGGGTAACAAAATGTGGGGTGCTTTTTGTACTGTTACCCTTTGTGAAAGTGAAAAATGTGGGTGTAAAACAACTTTTTCTGGAAAAAATGGTAATTTTTCATTTTCACAGCCAAGTGTTTCCTAATTCTGTGAAACGCCTGATAGGTCAAAGTGCTCACTGCACAACTTTAAATACTCCTTGAGGGGTGTAGTTTTCGAAATGGGGTCACTTTTTGGGGGTTTCCACTATAGGGGTACATCTGGGTGTGTTCAATTGCAAGATGGCGCCTATCAATTATTCCGGTGAAAACTGCCCTCCAGAGGTTATTTGGTGCTCCTTTCCTTCTGATCCCTGTGGTACACCCATATAGCAGTATACAAGCACATATGGGGTATTGCCATAATCAGGAGAAAGTGGGCAGTACATTATGTAGTTTATTTTCCCCAGTTCCTTCCTGTGAAAGTGTAAAATTTGGGCGTAAAGTCATTTTTTGACAAAAAAATTTAATTTTTAATTTTCACAGTCAATTCCATGAAATACCTTTGGGGTCAAAGTGCTCACTACATGCCTTGCTAGATTCCTTGAGGGATGTAGTTTCCAGAATGGGGTCACTTTTGGGGATTTTTTACTGTAGGGGTGCATCAGGTGGTCTTCAATTGCAACATGGTGCATAAAAATTATCCTTGTGTAAACGGCTTCCAAAATCCATATGTTTCTGATTGCCCTCTGTGCCCTGCCTTATCCCTATACAGTGGTATGTGACCACAAATAAGGTGTTTATATAAACTGCAGAATCAGGGTAATAAATATTGACTTCTGTTTAGCTGTTAAACCTTGCTGTGTTACAGGAAAATATGGATAAAAATGGAAAATCTGCCAAAAAAGCTCAATTTTGATATTCCACCTCCATTTTCATTTCATTCTTGTGAAACTTTCAGGAAAATCTAAAAATTTCATCTAAATTTCAAAGCCCTCTAACATCCTAAAAAAATAAAATTACATTTGCAAAATGATTCCATCATAAAGTAGACATATTGGGAATGTTAAGTAATAAATATGTTGAGGTATCACTTTCTGTTATAAAAGCAGAGACATTGAAATGTAGAAAATTGAGAATTTTAAAAAAAAGTTTGGTAAATTTTGGATTTTTTCATAAATAAAGGTGAAATATATTGACTCAAATTTATGACTGTCATGAAGTACAATGTGTTGAAGAGTTTGCAAGTGGCTCACCACCAGATATTAATGGATTTGGGGTGATCTATCCAGGCTTGTGCAAACCCTAAGAAAGTGGTAAAGTACAAGTAGTAATATGGATAGGCACACCCTTATCTGGTCTGAAAACAGAACATTTGAGTAGGTTATCTGGGTATACACAGTCAGTATCATGAGATCATATAAAACAATACTATTTATTAGAAACAGTTAAAAATCTGGGTACTTATAAATGAAACAGAAAATAGAAAATTATATGACAAATAAAAATCGATAAATATTTCAATCACCAGCGCTGGGAATAAAGTCCATGAATAAGTATAAAACAAATAGGTTGGGAATAAAATCAGTGGGTAGGTATAGAAACAAATATCAAATTATTCAGGCAGATAAGGTACCACAGTCCATATATATAGGGTAGATATATTGAGTTCATATAGATTGAGGTCCTTTAAATTAGTTGTTTGTAAGTGAAGTAATCACTAAATCCTATATGTAGGTTAATCTTTATCCATAGGAAGAAAAGATATGTGGTTATGCTTAGTTCAGTTGTGATCTTATATGGATTTCACATACATATAAATAGGTATTATGTTGATAGATCAATGGTTGTATAGTACGTTAACCCCTCCTATTCGTTGGTGGTTCTGGTGGGGAGCGATGTGTACTCAGCAGTTCTGTCTGTGGTCTGCCGTCTGTAATCTCACTGGCAGCACGAGGACGCCGGGCATCGGGTGAGCGCGCTTTTCTTTCAAATGCAGCGTGTCGGCTAAGACTGAGTGAGGTGGTGTCCAACATGGGTGCCCGCTATTGAGTACAGTTTCTGGTTATATTCCTTGTAAATACAGTGCCTTGCGAAAGTATTCGGCCCCCTGGAACTTTTCAACCTTTTGCCACATTTCAGGCTTCAAACAAAAAGATATAACATTTTAAATTTGTGGTGAAGAATCAATATCTTTGATAAATGACTTTCTTCTTGCCACTCTTCCATAAAGGCCAGATTTGTGAAGTGTTCGACTGATTGTTGTCCTATGGACAGACTCTCCCACCTCAGCTGTAGATCTATGCATTTTATTCAGTGTTATGTAACTGTTGTAATGTAATGTACCTGGTGGACCAGCAGGTGTCACTAATACTGTGGCAGATCTAGTTTGTAGTTTACCAGAATGGTACGTACCTTATCCCATTCTGACCCCCTCTGCTGGAGAGAAGTGGCTTCTTCCAACTTCCTGCAGTGAGGAGGAAAAGGCAGTTTTAGTCAGAGTTGTACCCTACCCCCTGCTAGGGGAAGGAAATGTTCAGGACAGCAGAGCAGCTTCAGCTCTGTTGATCCACCAAGACTGAGAATTACAGCCTGAAACAAGGCCCCAGCTAAAGGAAAGCCAGACTTAATAGAAAAGCTCAGCTTAAGTCTGCCAAGTATATAAAACTGCACTTGCTGGAACATCAAGCTAAAGCCTGAAGTGAATTATCTTCATGCAAATTGAGTTAATAAAACTGCGTTGGATCATCTATAAAAGTCTGGACTTCATTTCCACTAGACGACCCTCAATTATTCCTACTTAAATTGCTGCAGCCAGAGCCACCGCCTGGGGCCTATCCGTCCATCAAGGTAGGAACACCGTGACACATGCTACCAAGACATAACTGGCCTAAACTACCCTTGGCACTCCTACACTGGGACGAGAGGCACATCACCTTAGAGGGCCCTGGAGGGGAAGGGTCGCCCCGTAGCAACTAGGCCCCGGTCATTGCAGAATTGGCGTCACGAACAGGAGGAGTCTGAAGTGCCTACATCGCTAAGGCCACAGCTCAACCATTACTAAACTGGACTTTAAACTAACAGCCTTTTATCTACAAGGCCAGAAGATTTGACAAATGTTCAGTGAAAATGACTCTAACACAATTGCTGCGGTGCGATCGGCGCAAGATGCTGCGTGCCGGCACCAGAAGAGTTAACAGCGCCATTTTTCCGTTAGTGGCACAGCTTCATCATGCTGAAGTAAAGAAACCGCCCCCTCAAGAGCGGGAAAACCATGGCACGCCCCTCTACAGAGCGGGAAAATCTAGTCCAACCTGCCAGGATCTTACTGTGGGGAATAATGAGAGCAAAGACTCCACCCCCCTTACCTCCGCCTCCATCTCCAGTGTTTGCAAGCGTGCAGGATAAAGAAAGCAACATGGCATCTCGTCAATGTGGCCCTGATTGGGGAGGCATGGTCTGGGGCACTGACCCTTATGAAACAGCACCCAAGCCGGAGGCGATCTACCTCGACCAGGTCTGTCGTGCCCTACGGGTCAGTCAGAGCCCTGAGGTCCTTATTCCACCGGTTAAGGCAGCCGGAGCGCCTGCAGCCAAGCCCGCGCCCGCGGTCAAGAAAACCGCTGTATGTTCAGGCAAAGATCAGAGACGGGACTGCCAGGCCTTCAGAAGAAGCCCATGACCAAGTGGCAGGAGTACCCACATCACCTAAACCCCGACATAATGATCTACGACAAAATTTAATAGTCCCTGCAGCTGTGACTAAGCATGTCACCATCCTTTGGGACTATAAACAGACTGTCGAAGAGTGGGTGGTTCAGGTGCTGGAGCATCCCCGACCCGGTGATCCGTCCCTGGAGAGACGCACTGGCACCGTGCTCTGGTTTAGCGTGGAGCGCGGGGTCGGGTTTATCACCAACGAGGAGACGGCAGAGGAGCTGTATGTCAACCGCTGCTCCGTGAAGAGGCCTTACCTCCCTCCACCACGTCACAACCTCCATGCGGGCGACTTTGTGGAATTCACCCCCATGAAGAGTATGCAAGGCCCCTTTGCCACCAGGGTGAAGGTCATCGCCAGATCACCGAGGCCGGAGGAACCTCTGGAGGAGTTGGAGGATCATCCTGCAGCCGCTGCCATCGATCGCCATCCTCGGGAGAATGAAGGGAGAACCAGCCAACAAGGAGCGAGATGGCTTTCAAGTGAGCCGGAGCCACTCATCCCTGGATTTCCCCCGCCGCCAGCGTTCCAGGTGGGTCAGATCACGTCCAGTAAATTCATATTTAATGGTTACATACCATTCGCTGCAGGAGGCACCAGCAGCCCAGGCCTCTGCCCGAACCCTTACAGCCAGAGATCCTGTCCCCTATGTCACCAGCAGGAGGATCCGGTACATTCAGTGTGCGATCGCAGGTGGCTGCAGCGGTGACCAGTGTAACCGCCAGGGCACTGTCTAGCAACGTACCAAAAATGTCCACCAGAGGTCGCTGGGGCTCTGCCAGTCGGAGGCAGGAGCGCCCTCTAATGGCCTTCAGCTCAAGTAGCAGCGAGGAGGACTTGCCGGCCTTCCAGTAGAAGGAGCCTGTGCTAGCCTGCTACATAAAAGTACAGCCAAAGACTTATGGGAGCCACTACGTGGACTGATCCTGGAAGGGTGAGCACATATTGGCCCATGTGTTCTGTTTTTGGCTGCCCACGTTTTGTCCTCACCCAGAAAGACACGTGTGTCAGGACTTCCCCCATCTTCAGGACTTAACTCCAAGTTGCACCAAGTTTGTGCATTTTATCCCTTTTTCCCCCCTTTTCAGGTTATTGGGGAGCCCCTTTAAAAAGGGTTTTTCAAGGAACCTTTACTGCTATTTTATTACCCATGTGGATTACAAATTTCAATTGAATTGGGGACTTTGTTCCAGTTCCAAGCCAAAGAAGAAGAAAAGATGGACTTAAATGTATCCATGGGTATACTATATTATGCCTATAATATATTTGCACTTGATTGTTTGCACTAATGGTTTTTACCTTTCAGCAACGTTTTAAGTATATTGCCCATTGTGTGTATTTCTTTGCAGGTACCGCAATGTGTCCTAAATGCACTTTATTGTATGGTTATACTATGCACTTAGCCAGATAGACAGCACCTTACTTATTCTACCTCAAATACACATACTGCCTCTGAGGGCGTTTCACATGGATCAACGGTTCATGGTAGCCAGGTGTTAGAGCCACAAGCAGTTTTTCTTCTTTCTTCAGGGTTATCCTCACTGCTATAGATGTGTCATATATGTGTGTGTTTAGAGAGATCTTAATTCTCTCATTGGAACTAAGGCAGATTCCTCCTCCTAGTTCAAAATGCCCTAAGGCATTGGGTCCTTGTCTTAGGAAAAATAACATGCAGCTACTGATAGACATCAAGGTGACAAAGCGTAAAGCATTATCAGGCCTTGGTGCTTGGAAGGGATTACAGGATGAAGCCACCCTTCCGTTTGCGGGCTTATCATTTCACAATGGTGGGATTACAGAGTGAAGACACCCCCATGCTTTCTTTGGTATTAATGGCCAGAATATTCAGAATCAGTCAGAAATGGTTGCTTAGTGTAGTTTATTCAGGTGGTTCATCTGCTGAGTGGAGAAACAGAGATTGGGCACCCTACTCACAAGGCAGGAACATATCAGCATAGTAGCGGAAATGTCTATATATGTATGTAATGTCAATTGTATGTATCTATGCCATGCAGCACATTGTATTTATTGGATTCCCTGTGAGCTAATCCTAAACACAAGCCAAGGACGGCTTGACTTTAAGTAAGGGGGAATGTAACACCCCAGAGTGGTGTGTTACCACTCTTGGTATCTAGCTGATATCTGTGTGCTGCTCTAAAATGTCATCCTGTGCCGTAATGTCATCACCAGCAGAAATGTGCATTTTATTCAGTGTTATGTAACTGTTGTAATGTACCTGGTGGACCAGCAGGCGTCAGTAATGCTGTGGCAGATCTAGTTTGTAGTTTACCAGAATGGTACGTTCCTTATTCCATTCTGACCCCCTCTGCTGGAGAGAAGTGGCTTCTTCCAACTTCCTGCAGTGAGGAGGAAAAGGCAGTTATAGTCAGAGTTGTACCCTACCCCCTGCTAGGGGAAGGAAATGTTCAGAACAGCAGAGCACCTTCAGCTCTGTTGATCCACCAAGACTGAGAATTACAGCCTGAAACAAGGCACCAGCTAAAGGAAAGCCAGACTTAATAGAAAAGCTCAGCTTAAGTCTGCCAAGTATATAAAACTGCACTTGCTGGAACATCAAGCTAAAGCCTGAAGTGAATTATCTTCATGCAAATTGAGTTAATAAAACTGCGTTGGATCATCCATAAAAGTCTGGACTTCATTTCCACTAGACGACCCTCAATTATTCCTACTTAAATTGCTGCATCAAGGTAGGAAAACCGTCACACATGCTACCAAGACATAAGTGGCCTAAACTACCCTTGGCACTCCTACACTGGGACGAGAGGCACATCACCTTAGAGGGCCCTGGAGGGGAAGGGTCGCCCCGTAGCAACTAAGCCCCGGTCATTGCAGAATCATATATATCGTTGTGAGACATGTTTTAGATTATAAACAGAGTCATCTTAAATTACATTAAAATTGATGTAGTAGGTAAGAGCTAGATAAAATAGTAGGCAGGTAACATATAATAAATAAATGAAATAAGTACATCATAAATACATCCATCATAAATAAATAAATAAATACATGAATAAATGAGTGCTCCAGTGTGACTGAATAAAAGTCCTGATATTTTAAGACATTCATCGTGTTTCATGATTGATGTGTAGGTCCATGTTTGGGTACGTGTTTAGATATCTAGTGTCCACATTTATTTGTGTGTATAATATTCAAACATTATTGTGTATTCACACTCTATTGTACCATGAATGTGTGTTTGGTAATTAGGCTGAATGTCTATAATTTATTATTGTGATTAGTGTTTTTCAATAATACAGAATTTGTAACAAATTGTCATTTTTAGTGAAATCAGTTTATTTTAATAGTTCTTCTTGCTGTACTTTAGGTATTAGTGTCTTTATTTGTCTTCTATTGTTTCTTATGTTCCAGTGATCATATCAATGTGAGTATTTGTGTCAATATTTGTGTCTAAGGTAAGTGTTGATCCTTATTGATGCAAATATTCTATTTTTCTATTTTTATTCTATTTTTCTATTTCTATTGTTTCTAGTTCTACAGAGCTTTTTAATATATTAATCTTTTTTTAAAATGTTGTAGGGATCATCGGTGAGTGGGGTTGGGAACATCCCGAGTCGGGGAAATCGAGGTGCTGGTAGAAACAGCCAGACCTCGATCGCCTGTCCATAGAGGGCACACAACCCATTTCGACAGAGAGAGGTTATAGGAACCTTCGACACTTATTCATTCACACTGGAGCACTCATTTATCCATGTATTTATTTATTTATTCATTTATGATGGATGTATTTATGATGTACTTTTTTCATTTGTTTATTATATGTTACCTGCCTACTACATCAATTTTAATGTCATTTAAGATGACTCTGTTTATAATCTAAAACATGACTCACAACGATATATATGATACAATATCTTAACCCATGTTCTACACCATGGCCAGTCCATATGTTGAGTTCAACTCCATCTGTGAGGCCATCTTCCAATCAAATGGATGACCACACCATTTAAACTTGCCAGTCCAGTCTATTTTGCCACTGAGGAAGGGGCAGGATAATACGCCCCGAAACGCATTCGGTGATACACGGACACTGATGACTGGCATTTGAATTCCTTATTTTTGTAATCCACAATTTTATTTTTTACTAGCGATTAGAGATGAGCGAGCACTAAAATGCTCGGGTGCTCGTTATTCGAGTCGAACTTTTCCCGATGCTCGGGTGCTCGTTTCGAATAACGAACCCCATTGAAGTCAATGGGAGACTCGAGCATTTTTTGCAGGGGACCAAGGCTCTGCCTAGGGAAGGCTGGGTGAAAACCTGGAAACCTCAGAAAATGATGGAAACACCATGGAAATGGACAGGAAACAGCAGGGGCAGCATGCATGGATGCCTCTGAGGCTGCCTAATCCCACCATTACCCCAAATTCTGAGGCAACAGCCTGGTGGTTACCCTCATGGCAATTGTGCTCACCCAGACCAAGAAAGGCGAGGCACATGCCCATCACATGTTAGGGAAGCACCCAACTAGGTGCAACGAAGGACCACCACAGCCAATTTTCAGGGACACGGTAATGGTGACCCACTTAAAAATGCTGCCTGACAACCTGGCGGTGAACCCCTGATTGTCTGTCTTTCAATAAGATTGCAGTGTAAAGCATGGTGGTGAGCCAAAGTAATAGGATTGCAGTATAAAGCATGGTGGTGAGCAGTGTTCCCTCTAAGACTTGGCAGCTGGTGAGCGGGGTCGGCTCAGGGCTGGGCACAGCGCCATCAAAGGTGGGCGATATGAAAACCTAAAATAATTGTCACATCAAAGACATACAGTATAACCCTTATACCATCCCGTACAATACAGTATAATCCATACACCATGCTGTATAGTATACAGGATAATCCGTACACCATGCTGTATAGTATACAGGATAATCCGTACACCATGCTGTATAGTATACAGTATAATCCGTACACCATGCTGTATAGTATACAGTATAATCCGTACACCATGCTGTATAGTATACAGTATAATCCGTACACCATGCTGTATAGTATACAGTATAATCCGTGCATCATGCTGTATAATATACAGTATAATCCATACACCATGCTGTATAATATACAGTATAATCCGTGCATCATGCTGTATAGTATACAGTATAATCCATACACCATGCTGTATAGTATACAGTATAATCCATACACCATGCTGTATGTGGTATGTACAAACATAGTAACATAGTTTATAAGGCCGAAAAAAAGACATCTGTCCATCCAGTTCGGCCTGTTTGGTGTATGGATTATACTGTATAGTATACAGCATGGTGTACGGATTATACTGTATACTATACAGCATGGTGTGTGGATTATACTGTATATTATACGGCATGGTGTGTGGATTATACTGTATAGTATACGGCATGGTGTGTGGATTATACTGTATAGTATACGGCATGGTGTGTGGATTATACTGTATAGTATACGGCATGGTGTACGGATTATACTGTATATTGTACAGCAAATGCATGGCGGTTACACCATGCCGGACAATATAACCCCTGTGCCATGCTGTACAATATACAGTATATACACAGTGTAGAGGTATACTGTATATTGTGTGGCACAGTGTATGCATACACATATATACACACACACACACACACACACACACACACACTCACACACACGAAACACATAAAAACTTAGTTACTTGGCCCTTGTCTCTGGCTCCACTTCAACGCTCTGGAAGGGGCTGGGGCCTTGATCTTCTTCTCCCTTCTTCTTTCCCTTCTTTGCCGCGCTGCACAGGTCTTCCCCTCCAGTAGCAGCAGCGCGGCATGAGGGAGGAGGCGGGGCCAGCTGGGAGCGCCGCACAGGAACGTCGTCCTGAGCGTCAGGACATTAAGGGAAGCATAGTGTATGCCTGTTCCGAGCCCACTGCAACAGGGCTTCCCCATCGGAACAGGCATACACTATAAATGAAGTCCGGGTTGCGGCGGTGAGCGGGCCAGGAAAGGCCCTGAGTGGAGGCAGAAAGTAAGCTGCGCGGGGAACGCAGGGAACACTGGTGGTGAGCCTCAGTATGACTTTTTGGATGGAGATTGCATGTGGTCATGTACTCCCTGAAACCCCATAGTCACCCCTTCTCTGATGTGCTACCCCAGAACATTCTCTGCCCCAATTCGCAAGACCTTTTGCAGTCTCCGTGTGCTGACAGTGGGGATTTACCAGTGTTGTCTGAGGAGGTGGTGGACAATGGCGAGACACAGGTGTCGGGGGGTGAGTTAGTTGTATGGGAAGCAAGTTACAGTGGGGACTCCTTGGGGGGACTTTCTCCTGATGGGTGGATCAGGCACAGGAACAGATCAATTTTTTTTTTGTGTTTATTTAACTTTTATTTAGCACAAATAACCACAGAGATATTTATTCGTTCTCTTCGCTGCGCAGTCTGGCGTTGGGGTTCGTCAATTTGATGGCGAGCTTTGCCGCTCTCTCCACAATGGTCTTTTGGTTCTTTGAGGAAACGTTGAGGAGATCAGTGAAATTCAGTGAATGACGACGCAGGACCCCAACTTAAAAATTTAGCATCAACCGGTACAGTCGTAAATTATGAGCTTGATCAAGTGTGGCATGTGTTCTATGTATTCTTCTCCGTTTATTACCGTATATGGCAGCTATCCGGAAAAATAGTTTGGAGAGAGAGAAAGATAGGAAAAAGACGTAAATTGTTTGGAGAGAGGGCCTGTAGGTGGACCTCCGGAAAAATTGTTTGGAGAGAGGGCCTGTAGGTGGACCTCTGGAAAAATTGTTTGAAGAGAGGGCCTGTAGGGGGCCCTCATGAAAAATTGTGGTAAGAGTGCCAGTTGGACCTCTAAAAAATGGCGTTTTTTTTTGGTCAGAGTTAGGCAAAGACGACATGGAGGAGGAGTAGGAGGAGTAGAGAAGAGGAATCAGATACATAAGTAATGTTAATCTTTAGCTGCTCTCCCCCGGAGGAGATTTGAATTCCGGTGAAATCCAGGCTTTGTTCATTTTAATAAGCGTCAGCCTGTCAGCGCTGTCAGTTGACAGGCGTGTACGCTTATCGGTGATGACGCCACCAGCTGCACTGAATACCCGCTCTGACAGCACGCTAGCGGCAGGGCAGGCCAGCACCTACAAGGCGTACAGCGCCAGTTCAGGCCACGTGTCCAGCTTTGAAACCCAGTAGTTGTATGGAGCAGAGTGATCGTTACGGACGTTGGTATGGTCAGCTAGGTACTCCCTCACCATCTTTCTGTACAGCTCCCCCCTACTCTGCCTAGACTGGGGACAGGTGACAGTGTCTTGCTGGGGTGACATAAAACTGGCAAAGGCCTTGGAGAGCGTTCCCCTGCCAGTGCTGGACAAGCTGTCTGCTCGGCTCCTCTCCCCCGCTACTTGGCCCACAGAACCATGCCCCCTGCCGCTAGCGGCGTCAGATGGGAAGGATTGTTTCAGCTTGTACACCAGGGCCTGTTGATATCTATTCACTCTCATACTCCTTTCCTCTGCAGGGATGAGAGTGGAAAGGTTCTGCTTGTACCGTGGGTCCAGGAGAGTGAACACCCAGTAATCGGTGTTAGAAGAATTTTTTCAAACGTGAGGGTCACGGGATAGGCAGCCTAACATGAAGTCTGCCATGTGCGCCAGAGTCCCAACACGTAAGAATTCCCTCTCCTCACTGGCCTGACTCTCCATTTCCTCCTCCTCCTCCAAGTCCTCCTCTTCAGCCCATACACGCTCAAGAGTTAAGGACTGAGCACTGGTACCCTCTACTGTCTCGCCGACATTCTCCTCCTCTTCCTCCTCATCCTCATCCCCCTCCTCCGATAGGCGCTGAGAAACAGACCGGAGGGTGCTCTGGCTATCAAGCGACGTATCTTCCTCCAACGTCTCTTGTGACAAGCGCAAAGCATCCGACTTGATGCTGAGCAGTGAGTTTTTCAACAGGCAAAGCAGCGGGATGGTGAGGCTGATAATGGCGGCATCGCCGCTGACCATCTGTGTTGACTCCTCAAAGTTGCTCAACACCTGGCAGATATCAGACATCCACGTCCACTCCTCATTGTAGACTTGAGGAATCTGACTAACCTGACTACCAGTTCTGGTGGAAGTTGACATCTGGCAGTCTACAATCGCTCTGTGCTGCTGGTAAACTCTGGATAACATGTTTAATGTCGAATTCCATCTCGTGGGCACGTCGCACAACAGTCGGTGAGCGGGCAGTTGTAGGCGGCGCTGCGCTGCCCTGAGAGTGGCAGCATCTGTAGTCGACTTGCGGAAATGCGCACAGATGCGGCGCACCTTGGTGAGCAAATCAGACAGATTGGGGTATGTCTTGAGGAACCGCTGAACTATGAGATTGAACACGTGGGCCAGGCATGGCACATGTGTCAGTCTGCCGAGTTGCAGAGCCGCCACCAGGTTATGCCCGTTGTCACACACAACCATGCCTGGCTTGAGGTTCAGCGGTGCCAGCCACAGATCGGTCTGTGCCATGATGCCCTGTAACAGCTCTTGGGCGGTGTGCCTTTTGTCACCTAAGCTCAGCAGTTTGAGCACCGCCTGCTGGCGCTTACCCACGGCACTGCTGCTGCGCCTAGAGCTACCGACTGAAGGGGCCGTGCCCACGGATGGTAATTCGGAGGTGGAGGAGGAGGAGGAGGGGTCGGAGGAGGAGGCATAGTACGTCTGAGAGACCGTGACCGAGGTAGGCCCCGCAATCCTCGGTGTGGGCAGTACATGAGCGGCCCCAGGGTCAGTCTCGGTCCCAGCCTCCACCAAGTTAACCCAATGTGCCGTCAGTGAGATATAGTGTCCCTGCCCGGCAGCACTTGTCCACGTGTCCGTGGTTAGGTGGACCTTCTCAGAAACAGTGTTGGTCAGAGCACGGATGATGTTCTCTGACACGTGCTGGTGTAGGGCTGGGACGGCACATCGGGAAAAATAGTGGTGGCTGGGGACCGAATACCGAGGGGCAGCCACCGCCATGAGATTGCGAAAGGCCTCGGTCTCTACCAGCCTATAGGGCAGCATCTCCAGGCTCAGCAATTTAGAGATGTGGACGTTGAGGGCTTGGGCATGTGGGTGGAACTGTATTTCCTCTTGCGCTCCAGCGTCTGCTGTAAAGACAGCTGAACGCTGCGCTGGGACACATTGGTGGACACTGTGGAGGATCGTGGAGCCGAAGGTGTGGTTTTCCGGCGAGAGGCGCTCGTGCCAGGGTCCTGGGCAGGGGGTTGACTAGCAGAGGCAGCGAGTGACACAGGGGAAGGAGCAGTGGTGTGACCCGCAGGAGGTGGTAAACGGCCTTGGTTCCATTGAGTGGGGTGTTTAGCACTCATATGCCTGCGCATGCTGGTGGTGGTTAGGCTAGTAGTGGTGGCACCCCTGCTGATCCTGGTGTGGCACAGGTTGCACACCACAGTCCGTCGGTCATCCTCACTTTCTTTAAAGAACCTCCAGACTTGCGAACATCTAGGCCTCGCCACGGGAGCTTTCACTACGTGAAACAGTTGCTGCTGATGCACCAGCTTCTGGCCCTGCTTCTCCCTCTGGCCACACCACTGCCTCTTCCAACCTGTTCTGGTGCAGCACTCGC
>ONZH01020096.1:0-65169 GCA_900303285.1 Rhinella marina
AAGTCAAGGGCAATCCAGACTTGTTCATTTTGATAAGCGTCAACATGTCAGCATTTTCAGTTGACAGGCAGATGCGCTTATCAGTTATTATGCCCCCTCCGACAAAGCGCTGGCGGCAGGACAGGCCAGCACCTCCAAGGCTTAGAGTGCCAGTTCGTGCCACATGTCCAGCTTAGACACCCAGTAATTATAAGGCACAGAGGGATCAGTGACGACGTTGACACTGTCAGCTAGGTACTCCTTCACCGTCTTCCAAAACTTTTTCCTCCTTGTGACACTAGGCCACTCATCAGGGTGAGGCTGCTGGCGGGGTGTCATAAAACTGTCCCAGGCCTTGGAGAGTGTCACCCTGCCTCTGTTGGAACTGCTGTGTGTTCCCCTCGTCTCCCCTCCTCGGGTGCCCAAGGAACTACGTACTCTGCCGCCAGCGTTGTCAGCTGGAAATTTTTGGGGCAATTTTTCCACAAGGGACTTCTAGTATTGCACCATTTTGGCTAGTCCTCTCCACCATAGAAATAAGAGACGAGAATAAGGGTGAACAACCAGTAATCGGTGTTGGCTAAAATGCGTATAACGCGAGGGTCACGGGAAAGGCAGCATATGTCAGCCATGTGTGCCAGAGTCCCAACAGACAAGGCTTTGCTCTCCTTACCAGGAGGATGACTCTTAATCTCCTCCTCCTCTCCCGCCCATCCACGCCGAAGAGATGGAGTAAACCTGCTATGGGTACTACCCTCTGTAGCGGGGGAAACCGTCTCCTGATCCTCCTCCTCATCCTTCTCCTCCTCCTCCAATTCACGCTGAGAAGACAAACCAATGATGATCTGGCTATCACCCTGTGTAGTGTCTTCCCCCGTTTCCACCTATTCCACATGCAAAGCGTCCACCTTTATTGTGACCAGTGAGCGTTTCAGTAGACACAGAAGTGGGATGGTTGCGCTGATAACAGCGCTATCGCCGCTCACCATCTGTGTAGATTCATCAAAGTTGCGTAAAACCTCACAGAGATCAGACATCCATGCCCACTCGTCGCTTGTGAAGAGCGGAAGCTGACTGGAAAGGCCGTGTTGCAGCTGGTATTCCACTACTACCCTCTGCTGCTCACAAAGCCTGCCCAACATGTGAAAGGTGGAGTTCCAGTGCGTGCTCAGGTCGCACAGCAGTCGGTGAGCTGGCAAGTGCAAGCGCTGCTGCATCGTTGCCAGACCGGCGGAAGCTGTAGGTGACTTTCAGAAATGGGCACACAGGTGGCGCACCTTCACCAGCAGCTCAGGCACATTTGGGTAGGTTTTGAGAAACCGCTGAACCACTAAGTTGAAGATGTGGGCCAGGCATGGTATGTGTGTGAGCTTGCCGAGCTCCAATGCCGCCACCAAGTTGAGGCCATTATCAGACACAACCATGCCTGGTTATAGGTTGAGTGGCGAGAGCCACAACTCAGCCTGGTCCATTATACCCTGCCACAGCTCTGTGGCGGTGTGCTGTTTGTCACCTAAGCAAATGTCACGATACTGGTGGTTAGTAGCTGGAGTCCAATAGCAGGGACTATGTAGAACACTGGAAGCGGCAGGTAAGCTGGCAAGCTGGCACTTGTAGTTCCACAGAAGCTGCAGACAATAGGTAGGTAGCAGATGGGTGTGTGGGGTAAAGCACAGGAGGAAGGAACGATCCGGAATAGAGATAGTTCCAGCGAGAGAACTGCAAGCAGGAGCTTTACACGATACTCAAGCAATGAGTGTTTGATCAGGCAGGATATTTAAGACAAACAGGAAGTGAGGTAGCAGCTGGTCTGAAGCATGCTCCACCATCTTCGCTGAGGGCAACTCAAGGGCAAGGTAAACTAAACAGCAGGTATCCAGGGTTCTCCTGACATTACTCCCACCTCAATAGCGGCCTCTGGACGCCACCTGACTTGGCTTGCTGGGATGTTTCTGATGAAACTGTCTGATCAGCCGGGGAGCATTAATGTTACTGACAGGTTCCCAGGAATTCTCTTTAGGTCCATAACCCTGCCACTTTACAAGATACTGCAAGCGGTTCCTGAAGATTCTAGAGTCCAAAATTTTTTCCACAACAAATTGTTCTTTGCCATCTATCTCCACAGTATCAGGAGGAGGAGGTATGCGTTCTGGAAAAGGATTGGGTGAGATAGGCTTTAAAAGAGATGGAAAACAGGATGAATCTTCATACCTTGTGGGAGCTTGAGTCGAACCGCCACTGCACTTATCCGCCCTGTAATCTTATAAGGCCCAATGAACTTCTGTCCCAGTTTTGGTGAAGGGACATTAAGTCTCAGATGCCTGGTGGAAAGCCATACCTTATCCCCAACTTTAAATGTTGGTGCTGGTCTACGAGACTTATCTGCTGCCCTCTTGTATGTTTCTTGAGCCCTCTCCAACGTTTCCTTCAGTAGTTCTAAATTTTGTTGCAAAGCAGAGATTCTTTCCTCAACAGCAGGAATAGATGGGGTGACAGGTACTCTAGGGAGGATATTTGGATGACACCCTAGATTCGAGAAGAAAGGGGTTTTATTGGTAGATGCATTCTGAGAGTTGTTATAAGAAAATTCAGCTACTGGAAGTAAGTCGATCCAGTCGTCTTGTAGATGGCAGATATAGCACCGGAGGTACTGTTCTAGAGTCTGGTTGGTGTGCTCGGTCTGTCCATTAGACTGCGGGTGGAAAGCAGGCGACAAATCAATATTAATATCAAGTGCCTTGCAGAAACTGCGCCAAAATTTTGATGTGAATTGAACTCCACGATCCGAGATAACCTCATCAGGAGCCCCATGGAGACGGAACACATTGTTGACTGCAAGATCTGATGTGGCCTTGGCGGAAAGTAAACCGGTGCATGGAATAAAATATGCAGCCTTGGTGAGTTGATCTACTACTACCAAAATTGTATTTTTCCCCTTAGAGGTAGGTAGATCTACAATAAAGTCCATGGAAACAGACCCCCAGGGGCGAGAAGGGACCGATAATGGCTGTAACAAACCTGTGGGCGAGGCACGAGGAGTCTTGCATCTGGCAGAGACGTCACAGGATGTAACATAGCCCCTTACGTCCTTTTGATAATTGGGCCACCAAAAGAAATGAGACAAAAATTCTTGGGTCTTTTGTACACCTTTGTGACCCGCCATCTTTGAGTCATGGACTAATTTTAGAATTTTCAGTCTCATTGTCTTAGGTATATATAACTGCTGCCCGTGGGTCCAGACCTTGTTTTTAAGTATCAAATGAACATCGTCAGGTGGTTGAGATAGGAAAGCGTCGGAGTCGTAGGCCTCTCGTATTTCTTCCATCAAATCCTTATTATGGATTACCCCCACAAAATTAGATTTAGGCAGGATGGTCTTGGGAGAAGTCACAGTGACAGAATCGTTGGAAAACATTCTGGATAAGGCATCTGCCTTACTGTTACGGGAACCCGGCCTATAGGAGACAATAAAATTAAACTGGTTAAGAAACAGGCTCCAACGAGCTTGGCGCGGAGACAGACATTTGGCAGATCTAATTAATTCCAAGTTGCGGTGATCCGTGCGGCCCCCTGAAGAAGGTGTCTCCATTGCTTGAAAGTTGCAATGATGGCGAGCAATTCTTTATTTCTAAAACATTAGGGGCGAGTGCCTGCAGCTGATCTGACCATCACAGGCACTCGCTCCTAATGTTTTAGAGGGTCAGCTCAGCAGCAGGCCCTTACCCCTAATGTTTTACACCATCAGATCAGCAGCAGGAACTCGCCCCTAATGTTTTACACCATCAGATCAGCAGCAGACGCTCACCCCTAATGTTTTTGAATGTCAGCAGCAGGCCATCAATCATAATTTTTCAAGGGTGTGTCTGATGCCCTTCTTTATGTGTAATAAAGGGTGTATTGGAGTGCCTGTTCCTTGTAATTTTTGGCAGCTCTTTCACTTAGTGCATAGGCTTTATGAGTGTAGGAGTCTGACAACATGAACAATTGTACCACAATGAGAATGAGGCCCTCCTTTATGTGATATACCGGTTGTATCGGAGTGCCTCTTCCTTGTAAATTTTGGCAGCACTTGCACTTTATATACAAGTAAATATATGTTTCCTAACAATTTTTCCTCTAAAATCAATTTTATCTTCGGTTTTGGGCGTATACTTGTCATTCTGTAAAAGTGGCATAATACTCGGACAATATTGTTAACAGCAGTGACTTTGGAGTTCAAGATGCATCCAGACATACCCCCCATGCTGTTCCCAAACCATTTCAGTGGTGTTTCCATCATTTCCTGACCTTTTCCTATGATCAGACACCCTTCCCTCTTCAGAGCAGGGGGTGCCTGGTTTAGTGCTCTGGTTCTCCCATTGACTTCCATTGTGCTCGGGTGCTCTGTAGAGCACTTGTGCATTACCAAGTGTTCTACCCGAGCACCAGAGCACCCGAGCACTTTGGTGCTCGATCAATACTACTCAACAACTCCAGTTGAGCCAACTTCCAATATTATACCTATACCCAACCAGCGACTTGGCTCCTGCCCCAGGGGTTCCTGATAGTTCCAGCTGCACCAACCAGCAACTCTCCTTTCTTCGCTCTTACTGGCGTTGTGCCCAGGAAAGCACAACACAAACAGGTGAGCAGACTACATCCTCCTTTGAGGAGCACATCCTAATTTATTCACCCTATGAGTGCCTTTCTCTTTCTAGCCACACATCGCCCCTAGGTCATCAAAGTAAAAAAAACAACAACCCCCTTAAGAGTTGCTCAAACATTTTTACCACAATAGACATTAAGCTTACAGGTCTATAATTTTATTAACCCCTTTGTAAATTAACTTAAACTAACGGTCAAATTAGTATTTTTAAATGTCCCTTTTTTGTCATTTATTGCCATTTTTACAGTAGTCGTAAGCCATATGGTTTTCAATTTAGCATGTTATACTTGTTACCTACAGTAATAGATTTTGCAGTATAATTACCCAATGAAGCTTTAAAGTTCTCCCATTTATCATCTGTTTTATTATGTGACAATAGATATTTAAGGTCTATGCCCCTAAATGATGCCCTCAACACAGGGAAATTGGCATTCTTAAAATTAAGTATTTTTGCCTTCCCAGCCAGTTTGCCTTTTATAGTGCAGGAGGAATATAATCATATTGAGGTCACTGTTACCAAGTGTCAGGAACAGCAACATTTCCAACAAGCTCTGCTTTGTTAGAAATTACCAGATCCAACAGAGCATCACCCCTAGTGTGGTCTTGAACTGTCCCATAATCTGGTCCTGCTGAAAGTTGAGGAACTTTCTCCCCTTTCCAGTTGAGGCAGGGCCATACGCTAATTGGTATATGAGAAGTTAAAATATCCCTGTATGACCACTGTATCTGCCTGTGTAGCCCTCTCTATTTGTTTTACAGCTGACCATATTTCTCCCTTGTGATGTTAGGGGGTCTATACATTACATCATGCTTGTTTTTTTTTGTTTTTTTTTTTCAGATTTTATTTCTCTTTGTAATTCCATCCATAAGGTTTCAACAACCTCACCATTCTCATCCACAAATGCCCCTTTTGCACTCTCCTTCACATCACTCCTCACATACAGGGACACAGCACCACTTTTTCTATTGGTTTTGTCTTTCCTAAAGAGTGTAAAACCCTGAATATTAACATCACAGTCATGTGAAGAGTCCAACCATGTCTCAGCCACACCAACTACATCTATGTGTTCCTCTAGTATGAGGAACTGAAAATTCTGGCACTCCAGCTGTTTTAAAACTACAACTCCCTGAATCCTCCTTTCAATTCTATAGGAGTTACAAGAACAGCCAAGTAAGTGTGCAGTCTGAGAGTTGTAGTTTCACTGCAGCTGGAGTGCCGAAGGCTGCTGATCCCTGCTCTAGTAACATAGACTCCAGTTCCCCCATTTTGCTTGCTACACTTCTGGCATTTGTGAAGATACATTTAAGTTACTATTTAATTTTCCACAGAGTATGAATTGTTGAGTTTTTTTATTGTTGGTTAGGAGCAATGGCCAGCTTAAGTGATACAGACATATTTACTACTCAGGACTAGCCTCCCTGGCACTTTTCCACCTATCCCTTTACGTAACTTACTCAGCTGCTGACCTCAAAGTTCTGATCTTGCACTTGCTTAAAGGGACACTATCGCGAAGAAATAAAATTTGATATGTTTTACAACATAACAAAAGCAGGTTTTAACATAATGTATTTTTCAAATTGTGTAAATGTTTTTTTTTTTATTCAGTTTTCTTGCCTTACATGGGGGCTGCCATGTTGGAAGTAAAGTGTGACAGTCTGGGTTTACAACACAATGGCACCTCACTTACGGCAGGCATGTACATAGGTTTCCTCAGTCACTGCCGACCCTATAGAGAATGAATGGAAGACGTGAGCCCACCCCTGTGATGACACCAGTAACACACAGCCAGGTCCTCCCCCCTTGCTGCTGGGGGAAGCCCACTGTGCCTGCTCCTCACTCCTGCAGCAGCGTCCTTGTCTTCATTAGGCTGCCTGTTCTAAATTCTATGGCAGCTCACCCCAGCAGTGCAGACAATTTTTGCTGAGTGTACTGCTGGGGTGAGCGGCCCAGGACTCAGAAACAGAGTAGATGGAGGTTCTTGGGGCTGTAGGACCTTAGTGATGTAATCGGCCATGTGACCAGTGGGGGAGGAGCCTGAGGAGCAGAGATCTGTGTTTTTGTAACAAAGCCAAATCTCATCTTATCTTGCTGAAGCAGTGATGTCACCGCTGAAGGTGTGAATTGGTGATGTCATTGGTACCACCCACTTTTTTGCAGCATGCCTACTTACAGGTTGCTCAAAGCCTCATTTGGCCAGCAGAGCTCCCCCTGGTGACCAAAGATGGTAAATATGGTAAAATCTAATATTTATTTATAATATTTCACACATTGGAATTTTTATTTATTTATTTATTATTTCTTGCAAATATATAATAGATTTTTTTAGCATAAATAAAATATAGAACAGGTTTTTGTAATAGATTCCCTTTAAACTATGCACTTATCTATCTCTTGCACTTTACTATACTGCAGCTTCTCATGGCACACCTCTCAGTACTCCCAAACCTTGCTTGCAGTCTCTGTGACTTGAAACTCAATAGAAAAATATATATAAAATGTAAAATGTACAATTTAGTGCCCCAGCAGTTATACAGAATTCAATATTGGTGGCTCCTTTAAAAAAATACAGTAAGTTACAGGATCTCTAGAGAAAAAGCTCTCCAGGCCATTTGCTGAGTCAGACTGCTGGTGAAAAAATATCTATCAAAAACTTACTTCATCCATTAAAAAGTGGAAACAGAGCAGCAGAAAAGGGTTACAAGTTTTGGCTTAATGCCTTAGTTGTAACCTCATTTATGTCTACTAGAAACCTCCATTTAAAATATATAGTCATAACTCCTCTAGTTTAGCTTGGCTACATTTGTACAATTATCACTTTTTTAGTATTCATATACTAAGTCATACCAGGGCCTTTGGAAAATCTACTAAGTAAAAGAAACATCCAGTAAGATTCTCTATTTAGAATCTCTCTAATAAGATCTGCACCCCTGTAGGGGTTAACCACCCTTGCACTACTCATGATTTCCAGACCATCCAGGTTGCCACCATGTGTTTCCTACAAGTGTCTGGAGAGCCTGGATATGTTGATGACCTGAGGATTCGTGGCATCTGAAAAATGTTTTTTCATACTTGTCTTTAATGAATTGGTTGTGCACCCAACGTATTTCAATTTGCACAGATTGCAGGTTGCTAGGTAAATTACATGTATTACAGTTAATGTACGTTTTTATGTTGTATTGTTCACCTGTAACCTGTCATCTGGACATTTTGCCCACTTTAATAAACCCACATAATCTGTATCTTGTGTTGTCCGCACCTATAAGAACCTGTTGTTAATAACCAAGTATATGGAACTGGGGTCGTATCCAAGAAAAGACTTGGAAACACTGAAGTTCCTAATGTGGGAGCTTTTTTACAAGCAAATGTAAAAAAGAGGAGGAGAATGTCGGCGAGACAGTAGAGGGTATCAGTGCTAAGTCCTTAACTCTTGAGCGTGTATGGGCTGAAGAGGAGGACTTGGAGGAGGAGGAGGAGGAAATGGAGAGTCAGGTCAGTGAGGAGAGGGAATTCTTGCGTGTTGGGACTCTGGCGCACATGGCAGACTTCATGTTAGGCTGCCTATCCCGTGACCCTCGCGTTAGAAGAATTTTTTCCAACACCGATTACTGGGTGTTCACTCTCCTGGACCCACGGTACAAGCAGAACCTTTCCACTCTCATCCCTGCAGAGGAAAGGAGTATGAGAGTGAATAGATATCAACAGGCCCTGGTGCACAAGCTGAAACAATTCTTCCCATCTGACGCCACTAGCGGCAGAGGGCATGGTTCTGTGGGCCAAGTAGCGGGGGAGAGGAGGCGAGCAGGCAGCTTGTCCAGCACTGGCAGGGGAACGCTCTCCAAGGCCTTTGCCAGTTTTATGTCACCCCAGCAAGATACTGTCACCTGTCCCCAGTCTAGGCAGAGTAGGGGGGAGCTGTACAGAAAGATGGTGAGGGAGTACCTAGCTGACCATACCAACGTCCAGACCGATCACTCTGCTCCATTCAACTACTGGGTTTCAAAGCTGGACACGTGGCCTGAACTGGTGCTGTACGCCTTGGAGGTGCTGGCCTGCCCTGCCGTTAGTGTGTTGTCAGAGCCGGTATTCAGTGCAGCTGGTGACGTCATCACCGATAAGCGTACACGCCTGTCAACTGACAGCGCTGACAGGCTGAGTAAAATGGATTTGTATCACTGAGCTAAAACAACTGAAAAAATAATTTTTTTTTTTTATATTTGTTTTTTTATATTTTTTATAAAAAAATTTTTTTTGGGAACGTGACGTGCAGGAACTATGGTAGAACTGACTGACACCCTGTTAACGGTGGCTATTTAGTCTGTGACCCAGACAAATGTCGCACAGAGAGTTTTCTGGATCAAGCTGTAG
Source organism: Rhinella marina (assembly GCA_900303285.1). Taxonomy (NCBI): domain Eukaryota; kingdom Metazoa; phylum Chordata; class Amphibia; order Anura; family Bufonidae; genus Rhinella; species Rhinella marina. The sequence continues at coordinate 8,991 of ONZH01020096.1, forward strand.
ATGATATTGGTAGCAAATGACTTGGTTGTATTCTGTGACGTACAGAAAGTGTCACCTGGACAGTATATATGGATTGGAGTGAGTGTGCTGAACTGTGACACACAGATTGGTTCCACACTGCTGTGTGCAATGGATTTGTATCACTGAGATAGAACAATAAAAAAAAAACAGGGTTATATATGGCGATAGCTGCACTATTAGTGCCAGCCAGCCAGCCAAGCCAGGAGACCAAAAAAAATGTCTTCTAGCCCTTAGAAGGGCTGTTGGGTTCTTTGTGGGTGATTCCTGCCTAACAGAGAACTAAATGCAGGCCCTAACACTGTACCTGAAAGGCAGCAGCTCTATCCCTAACGACATCCAGACGGCATCTGAGCCGAGCGCCGCGGCCAGTCACTAGTATATTCCAGGGTCACCTGATCAGGCCAGCCAACCCCTGCTATCGACATGTAAGGGCCCCACGTGATGCTGGGTGTACTGTAGAGTCTCCTGGCTTGTGATTGGCTGTGTTTATAGGCGCCAAAAAAGCATGATGCGGAAGTTGCCATTTCCTCGAGTATGGCGAGATACTCGTCTGAGCTGCGAGTACTTACGAGTACCCTAATGCTCGAACGAGCACCAAGCTGACATTGTGTCAGTATGTAAATCATATCTTTAATCGACTAAACGATTATCTACTCATCTCAACCCAGCATTATCTCTAGTGGTTAACCCCTACAGGGGTGCAGATCTTATTAGAAAGATCCTGAATAGTGAATCTTACTGGATATTCCTTTTACTTAGTAGATCTCCCTAAGGTTTAAAGCATTGGTATGACATAGTATATGAATACTGATATGGTGATAATTGTATATTCTGTATTTTGGTAATATATTCCTGTTTCCTGTGATTATTATAACTAAGGATTTTAATCACCCTATTATGCTGACATTTGTGCATGAAGAGAGGAGTTATGAGTATATTTTTTAAATGGAGATTTGTAGTAGACATAAATGAGGTTAAAACTAAGGCGTTAAGCCAAAACCACGTAAACCTGTCATGCTGCTCGGTTTCTAATTTTTAATGGATGAAATAGGTTTTTTGGGGTTTTTTTGAACTGCAGATGATCTTCGTGCTGGAGTATTTTCCTTTGCATTATTGGGATTCTGTCAGATTAATTCTACAACCAGTCAAAAGTACAGTTTTAGCATTATATGCCGTATTTCCATGAAACTATGTCAACCAAAAATAGGAGGTTCATTGATAGATATTTTTTTCAGCAGTAGTCTGACTCATCAAATGGCCTGGAGAGCTCACATTTTTCTCTAGGGGTCTTGTAACATACTGTATTTTGTTGAAGGCGCCACCAATATTGAATGCTGTATAACTGCTCAGATCTAATAAATGACATACAGATGAAAAATGGATTTAATGCAATTCAATTGGACTTTCAACTCCCCAGGGTGCTATGTTTACCATAGAGCAAATGCAGTAGCCTGAGGGACTAACAAATGTGTGAGGCACCAGAATCTATAAACCACTTTCTGTGTCTGGGGTTTGTCTCAGCACCTAACTAATGAAATTAGTTTTCACTTCATAAACTGTCTTTTGAAAGGTAATGTAATACATTTCCAGTTTATCACCTGAGATTAAAGCTGTATTTAACCCTTTCCCATAATAGTTTTGCAAATTTAAAGCCAGCTCTATTTTACTGATAAAGTATAATAATAGTCATAATAATGAAACGCATATTTAATAGTTACATAACTGATCATTCAAAAGTATGTTCAAAAGGAACAGTTTAATATCTTCCAGACCTGAATAGTTTATCCAATTGAGAATCCATAGATGTTCATTTATAACCTGTTCAGCTACAATTGTAATACAGTATAGCATGGCTTTACATGCTTCCTGCCATTTTCCTGTCTTTTGGTATTACATAAAGCTGGAGCTGTATAAAGATGAATATAAGGGATACTCATATACTATTTCCTATAAAAATATGATACAGAGAGGAAAATGACATTTCTCTGGCTCCTGTGGATTGCACTTAGTTGAATGGGTTATATATGTTATATTAGACAATAATTAGGGTTTTCAGCATCACAACCTGCATCAATCAGCTGTATGTGAGGGAGGATTTATTTAGAAATGGGGATATACACTTGGAGAATCCACTTTAAGGTGTAATGTTATACTTTAATGAGGACCTGTCACAACAAAATGCATCACAATCTACAGGCAGGGTGTTATAGAGTAAGGGAGCTGAGCAGATTGATATGTAGTTTTACACAGTAACATAGTTTTTAGGGCTGAAAACAGACATTAATCCATCTAGTTCAGCCCGTTTTGTGGGAAGAATTCATCAAAACTTGTAATTTACACATCTCTGCTCCTTCTGAGTTCAGCAGCCAAGTGGACAGTCTTATCAATTATTGATACTCTGCCCTGCATTAGTATTTAGATATACCGTGATCCCTCAAGATTTAATATTAATTGGTTTTGGGATGAACATTCTATGAAGATACTAGAAGTGAGCAAACTAGTCAAGATCCACTTCTGGTCTGGTTTGCGGAATTTTTGAAAAAGTTCAGTTCAGACCCGAAACTCTTCGAGCGGACCTAAAATTGCTCCAATAGCCCTGAAAGGTGGTGTGTAAACCCCTCTAGCCTCTAAGGATTCAGATTTTTTAGGAAAACTTTTTATCTCTTTTCTTTTTTATAATGTTTTTTTACCTCCCCCTTCTCAAGCTCTGGAACGCAATGACCACAATATTATAGTAAATGATGCCTGAGTGACTCTGACATAGATATCTATGGAATGAAAAAGTAATGCAGATAGTGGCTCACCAACTAATATCAAATGGAATGGAGGTGCTCTAATCACCGGCTTACCCTTAGCCATAAATGGAAATATTGGATATATATAGAAAAAAACACTCAGCAACTGGATGTAAAACTGTATTCACATTTAAATGTATATATAGACTTAATAAGTACACTCGTGGTTGGATTAAAAAATGTAAAAAATATTTATTTGAAAACTATTAAAAACAAATGTTAGAAAATAAAATAATATTATTAGATGTAAACTAATAATAAATAAACTAATTAAAATAAAAAATCCACCTAACTAGTCACTCAAAAATGTTAATAAAAAAAAAATTATATAAACAACAAGCATCTATTAAACAGTACTGTTTCAAGTTACAGCCACAAGCAGCACTTCGAGCGCTCCCAAGTACAACAGGGAGGATCACTAGAAGGATCGCTACAAGCAGCGCTCACGGACCTATCAGGGAGAATTACCACTACATTGTCTTCATAGCGGGTAACCACGTGGGACGCCAGGTGGTGCACCGCTGGATTCAGTCTTCAACCTTCAACGCTTCATGTAAAAAGCGTGTGCACAGTAACCTCGTGCTGCCGATCAGGAGAGGCACTGAACGCCATAGAGAGGAGCATCCAGGGTACATCGATACCCACCCAACTGACCCACATATCAGAGGGGGTAAAGTACCAAATCATTGCTACTTCTCTAATGCTATTTGAACTATTTTAACAAGCAATACTGTGGGGTGATATGAATATCAATTGGGACAATCAATGTGAGAAACATTCCCTCAATTAATGTGAAAAGCATTTCCTTCATTGATCTTCATACAAGACAATTTTATACACTTTGGTGATCATAAAGACATTTCTCCTGAATTTTTTACCATCCATTTTTTTGGTTGTTTTTTATTAACATTTTTGAGTGGCTAGTTAGGTGGATTTTTTATTTTAAAATATTACTATTATCCCAGCGCTGGCTATTTATTAGTTTACATGTAATAATATTATTTTATTTTTTAACATTTGTTTTTAATAGTTTTCAAATAAATATTTTTTACATTTTTTAATCCAACCACGAGTGTACTTATTAAGTCTCTATATACATAGATAGCTATGGGTAAACACACATTTGACAGCATTTAAAATTATACCACACCAGTATGTTTTCTGCCGTTTCATATTACACAGCTTCCATAAATGGTCCCTTATCAGGGGCAGATGATGTTTGAACACACAGTGTTAAGAGATAAAAATAAAAAATAAAAAAAGTGGTTTGGGGAAACAAGCATCCAAAAATTATGTCTTGACAAGGTTGGAATGCTTGCCCATATGACACACAAGTGTTGACTGTCAGAAGAAAAAGTGGCTCATTGTGAGCAAGCCTAAAAAAAATTCTCCCTTCTAATTGGGAGCAGCAGCAGTTCAGTGTGGATGTTGAAAGGGTACTGTACGGATATAGTGGCATGTTGCCACAATAGAGACAAGAGTAGGAGCAGTATAACATGGAAAATACAAGGCTGTCTATGGGTAGTAGTGGCAATAGTAGTAATAGTAGTGACAGGTAGCGGATGCTTTGTGTCAATGGTGATGGCAGTAGAGGATTAATTGTGAGGAGCGGCAGCAGCTGAGGCAGTGGTGGTACATGATGCATGTTGGTAGGCATGTTGGTAGGCAGGCAGCAGCATGAAGGAGGCAGCAGCAGCCTTACGTAAGATAAGTGCAGTGTCATGATGGCGGTGGTGGCATCAGCTATACAGAACATGATGGTTGGAAAGTGACATAAGTGGCATGGTGCAGGTAGCAGCGGCAGCTGTACAGGATGTGATGGTAGGCAGACAGACAGCAACAGTGGCAAGATGGGGCACTGCCAGCAAGGCGAGGTCTATTCATGGGAATCAGCCTGAGGAATGAGAAAATGTGAGTATTGATGCAGTAATCACATACATAGGCTGCCTCATGAAATTGAACCTCCCCAAAAAATTTTCCATTTCAACCATATGGAAACTGAATACATGTAAACGGACAATTGAGGCATTAGTAGCATGATGCATGCAGTTGTACAGAAAGCTTGGTAGCCAGACAGACAGCAACAGTGGCAAGATGGGGCAATGGCAGCAAGGAGAGGTCTAATAATCGGAATCAGGCGAAGGAGTATGAAAATCCTCCTGAAGCCAAGCTTGGTTCATTTTGTGAAAAAATAATGCTTTGGACACTGGCGGATGCAAGGAGGGAACTCCTGCTGCTGTAGCTGGCTCCCACCTCTGTTTGCCCACAGGATGTGGTGATGCCACTTCATGTGGTTCAATAGAGCTATGGTGCTCATGTTAGTGTTTGCCTGCCCACATCTTATTTTGCTCTTAAACAGCTTGCACAAGGCAATGCTCTTGTCTTCCAGCAGCATGGAGAAAAAATTCCAGACGGGAGATATTCACACAGCAGAGGTATAAACAGCTAAACTGGGCTTAGAGCTGGCGTGTTTTAAGCCTAAACCACCCATAACGTCAGCAGCATAATGAGATCCCGAAGTAGACATGGCTCTGGCTATTCTTTGGGAGGTGCATGTCCTCTGCTCTTTATTGCTGCCATCATCACCCTCCTCCTCTGATGCTGCCTTGTCTTCATCTGAGTCCTCACCCTCCCTGCCACTTCATGTTGTGGAATACCATGGTGGACTCTTTGTCCCCCCCTCCCCTGCTCTGCCCAAACTGCCACTGTTGCTGCCCCCAAAGCCTATAGCGTTGCTCCGGGGGTCACTGCTCCCACTTCCTGGTCCCCCTGGGACTATTAGCCATATGCTGTGGTGGGGTTTTCATGCCACTTCTTAGGAAAAAGGAAGGTGCCTTCCCTAAGATACAGATAAGGTATACATTTTACCCCATTTTGCAGTAGTAGGTACAATGTGCGACAATATCAAGTTGACTATATCTACTACTCTATAAGTCCAGTTAGTAGATTTCCTTGTGTATATAAACAGATATATAAATGGTGTTTGTTGATGTGTAGCTTCTTGTAAAGCTATCACTGTCTCGTAGGCAGAGAACTTTATCTTACACTGAAAAGCCTAAATCCTAGAGCAGCAGATATCCAGATACTACAAGCTCAGTCCTGTGTAAGTTCTGATCCATATTATCACCACAATAATATATAAGTCAGATACCTTCAATATAGCCCCCCACATAGTGGGGACAACTACAATTTAAGATACCTGGGTTTCAATATAGTGCTTAGAACATAAGAGATAATCACTGAAATAAAGTGGGTCTCTTTGGATGTATGAAATGAATATATCCTTGGCCTATACCTAGTTAGCTCACTCGATACATCCACGTCCAAACACCGAGCATCATTGAGGTAGCAATACAATAACAGAGACTATATGGTATTTAAATCCATTTTTTGGGGGGTGCACATTTTGCTTTATGTTACTTAAAGCCACAAACGCGGTCTGTAAAGTTTTTAGTATTTTTGCATTTCCCTTGACTTCAGAGTCCGACACTGTTCCTCCTGATTCGTTTCCTTGCAGCCCCAAAGAAGGCTTTCAGTGGATCTGCCCCATGAGATGTCATTTTCTTTTTGTAGTATGGCTTTCTGTTAAGAGTTCATGCATATGGGGGATTCCTTAACGATGAAGGAACTGAAAATCATGCATTTTATTCTTGATGTGACAGTAACATATCACAAACAGCTAGACTCAACTAAGATTAATGAAACAGTTGTGGCACTGTACACAAGTTACGCCAGCCCACATAAATAACCATAGGTGGCCTCCTATGTTTTTCAGACCTCATGATTATCACTACCTTTTCCGGTGAAGATGGCCCCATCATACTTGGTCACCAGCCTGAGACCCTCCTAAATCTTGTTCTGCAGCATGGTTTCTCTCTTGGCCCCCCGTAGTTGGTTACCTTCTCATTCTTAAGCCTGTATTACACTGCCTGAATTTTGGCAGATAATCGCTAATGAGTTTGCATGAATGTTAGTTGTTATGCCATTGGCAAACCACTATACAGCATGGGGACAACCAATGGCATGGTGATCGCTCCTCCCATTGCTGCAGAGCAGATTGTTGTATGTAATAGCAGTCGTCTCCTCCGCTAGCGAGCAGGCGATTGCCAGGAGTGAATGATTCACTCCTGACAATCGTCTGCAACATCGTGTGTAATACAGTCTTTAGTCAAAGAGCCAGTAATGGACAGTGCAATGCTGAAGACTTAAATGAGTGTTCTCAAGATTTAAACTTATCATCTTGATAAAATGAATGTTGTGTCTGATCTTGTTTCCCAGCATGGCTTCCTTCTTGGTCCCCAGTATGACTACCCTCTTACTCCTAGAAAAAAAAAAAACAATAACAGGCACTGCAATAATGAAGATTTATAAGGGTTGTCCCAATTTAAACTTATCAACTGGATACAGTAGGTGATAAGTGTCTGATCAGTGGAGATCTGACCCTTAGGTCTGCCACCGATTCACGAGAAGGGTAGATAAATGGACCAGCAGCACACATGCTTGACCTCCATTCATTTAGAGGCACAGAACCCCTAATTGGTGGGGATCACAGCAGTCAGAACCACCCCTATCAGACCTATCCTATTAGGCCAGGTGCCTGTCTCAAAAACTAAGATCTTCAAATGCCACCCAGCCTTGTGAGGTTTCCATTTACCATCACATCCAGCCTGCAATTAAATGCAGAGGTAACTAGTATTAAGGAAAATATTTACACAATTCCCATCTCTAAGGGAAACATCAAAGCACATGAGTTGATCTATTTCCATAATGCCTGCCACTGCTGCATTAAGTTGAAGCCTGGATGGGGTGGTCAGTGGTTGCCTCACTAGGCAGGACAAGATCTCCGTTCTTGAGGCACGGGTCTTCAGGGAGAAGAAGCAGCTATAAAGCATAATTGATGGGAGTCCCAGTGGTCAAACTCCTACTTATCAGATACTTATCACTTATGCTATGTATAGTTGATAAGTTTCAATCTTGGGTCAACCTTTTTAAGAGAAGTAATTAAAAAAAGTATCAATGATGGGTGGTAGGAGTTAAACTGCTTCTGTTTTTACACTCTCATTTTTCACCATACTCTACTTGCAGTACTTGCGTTAGTAAGTTTGTGCTTGGGTATGGAGAGCATATTCAATGGCCAACAATATCCAGTACCTATATTTGACACAAATGGGACCAAAGTGGATATGCTTTATACTTCTCTGAGAATTGCCAGATAAACTCACTATGGCAGGCACATGGAAATCAAAAAGTGATTAGATAGAGCACAGGAAACTCTGTATTGCATCATATATGAGTGGACGAGATAATTATGCACATAGGACTCATTATAAGAGAAATATGACAAGCTAAGAAAAAATGTTGGTGTATGTGGCAAAGAGAATTGTTCACAGAAGAGAACAATTTCTATGAAAAATAGAAGAAAAAAGTGTGCAAAGAAATTGCACATAGCAATGAATTTGTATTTGGAGAGGGGGTAAAATGTTTCATGTAATAAGATGTTAGAGCTATAGTATATGAGTTTACTATGCTGCAGTTAAAAATAGAGATGAGCGAGTAGTGAAATATTCGAAAGTTTGAAATTCGATTCGAATAGACCGCGATATTCGACTATTTGACCGAATATCGAATCCCATTAAAGTCTATGGGAAAAAAATGCTCGCCACTTGGAAATCTCAATTCGACCACTTGGAGGTCACCAAGTCCACCCTGAAACCTCAGAAAAGGATGCCAACACTGCTGGAATGCAACTGGGACAGCAGGGGAAGCATGTCTGGGTGCATATAACGCGTCCAAGTCGCACTATTACGCCACTATCACAGCCTCTCAACAATACACTCCAAAGACAATATAACCTCTCTGTAAAGTGAGACCATACAAGGAAACCTTCTTTCCTCTACATTGCCATGGACCCCAAGCCAAACTAGACAAAAAAGAAGATAAAATTCTGCACCCCTTAAAATCACGTTGCCTATGACAACCACAGATGGCATAGGCAAGGGGGAAAGCAATCAAGCCATCACTATTTTTCCCTCTGTGCCATCCCTGCCTTGCCCAGGCACATGTCCCAAAACATCATCCACGCCCGAGTAACACGGTTACTGCAAAAGGCCATTTGACCACCAACACTTTGGTTTGAGGCCGGAGATGCTACATCTCCCTGACGGCACACTGGGTGAATGTTGTGGAGGCGGGGACGGGCAAACCTGCTACCCCCACCCAAGTTTTGGGCCTTGGTTCTGTCTGGATTTCCGCAACCCTTACAGACCGCTCGGCAAACCCCTCCTTCTCCTTCTAGAGTTGTTAAATCTGTCCACCACCCAGTCAAGTCCACAAAGTCCAGTCTCGTCGATAGCCTGCAGAAACTGCAGGGACCTCACTCTGACCCTCCTTCCTCCCACCCTGCCCAATGTTATCAACCCAGTGTTCCCACCCATGCAAGAATCGCAGGAGCTATCTGAGGATTTTGTTTGTTCTGATGCCCAAACACTGGAGCAAGCTCCATCTCTAGCTGATGGTGGTGTGGAACGGGCACTAAAGTGTAAAATGATTAGGGACGATGATGAGACACAGTTGCCAGCAAGGGAGGCTGTTGGAGCAAAGTGAGGCAGTGTAAGAGGAGGTGGTTGAGTATGACGAAGTCAGTGACCCGACCTGGCCCAGTGTCATGTCTAGCAGGTAAAGCAGTGGGGATGTTGAGGGATGCGTAGGACCGCAAAAGGCAGGAAGAGGCCGTGGGCTGGCCAGAGGCTCATGGAGAAGGCAGGCTAGAGCCCGCAGGGCCGCATCTCTTCCCTATAACAGGCCCCCACACAAAGCTCTCCCATCGAGGGCTCTTAGGTCCTTGTTGTGAAAATATTTTAATGAGTGCGCAAAGTTAGCTTGAGGTGAGCCCTCGAAAAAATTATATGGAGGCCCAAGAGGTGAGCCCTCGAAAAAATTAAGTGGAGGCCAAAGAGGTGAGACCTCTTAAAAATTATGTGGAGGCCAAAGAGGTGAGACCTCTTAAAAATTGTTTGTAGGCCCAAGAGGTGAGACCTCTTAACAATTGTATTAAGGCCCAAGAGGTGAGCCATAATAAAAATTGTTTGTAGGCCCAAGAGGTGAGACCTCTTAAAAATTGTTTGTAGGCCCAAGAGGTGAGCCATGAGAAAAATTGTTTGTAGGCCCAAGAGGTGAGACCTCTTAAAAATTATGTGGAGGCCAAAGAGGTGAGACCTCTTAAAAATTGTTTGTAGGCCCAAGAGGTGAGACCTCTTAACAATTGTATTAAGGCCCAAGAGGTGAGCCATAATAAAAATTGTTTGTAGGCCCAAGAGGTGAGACCTCTTAAAAATTGTTTGTAGGCCCAAGAGGTGAGCCATGAGAAAAATTGTTTGTAGGCCCAAGAGGTGAGACCTCTTAAAAATTATGTGGAGGCCAAAGAGGTGAGACCTCTTAAAAATTGTTTGTAGGCCCAAGAGGTGAGCCATGAGAAAAATTGTTTGTAGGCCCAAGAGGTGAGACCTCTTAAAAATTATGTGGAGGCCAAAGAGGTGAGACCTCTTAAAAATTGTTTGTAGGCCCAAGAGGTGAGCCATGAGAAAAATTGTTTGTAGGCCCAAGAGGTGAGCCATAATAAAAAATTGTTTGTAGGCCCAAGAGGTGAGACCTCTTAAAAATTCTTTGTAGGCCCAAGAGGTGAGCCATGAGAAAAATTGTTTGTAGGCCCAAGAGGTGAGACCTCTTAAAAAATATGTGGAGGCCAAAGAGGTGAGACCTCTTAAAAATTGTTTGTAGGCCCAAGAGGTGAGACCTCTTAACAATTGTATTAAGGCCCAAGAGGTGAGCCATAATAAAAATTGCTTGTAGGCCCAAGAGGTGAGCCATAAATATATATATATTTTTTTTTTACGGAGCAATTCTACGGCGGTTAAGGAGGAGGGGGAGGAGGTGGAGGAGGAAATGGCACTTCATACAGATGGCACTTCACTTTTGGCTGCTTTCCACTGTTGGAGAAGCAAAGTCCGGGTCAATCCACTTGCTGTTCATTTAGATTAGCGTCAGCCTGTCGGCACTGTCGGTTGACAGGCGGCTGCGCTTATCGGTAGGACGCCGAGGGATCGGGGAGGACGGGGGTACGGTCTGCCAGGTACTCCCGCAACATCCGCCGATACTTGTCCCTCCTGCTGATAGCGGGCCCCGCAGTGATGGAAGTTGCACGAGGGGGTGCCATGAACGTGTCCCACACCTTGGAGAGTGTTCCCCTGGTGGCTGTGGGCCTGATCGATGTTGTGGGACTCTGGGAGACCCTCTCCTCTCTGCCGCCAGCGATGGTGGGTGGGAAAATCTCCATCATGTTCTGCACGAGTTCCCTCTGGTATTCCAGCAATCGATTCGTCCTCTCCTCTACCGGAATAAAAGAGGAGACGTTATCTTTATACCGGGGGTCCAGGAGTGCGAAGACCCAGTACAGTTTGTTCTCCACTATCCGGACAACACGTGTGTCCCGGGAAAAGCAGCCCAGCATGAAGTCAGCCATGTGTGCCAGACTCTGAATAGGCATGACCTCACTGCCCCCACCAGAAGGATCACTTGCCATTTCCTCCTCTTCCTCTTCCGCCTCCTCTCCGCCCCATCCGCGCTGAACCAATGGGACGCACACAGCCTGACTGCTACCCTCGCCGCCAGCATCCTCCTCCTCTTCCACAGCCACCTCCACGTCATCCTCCTCCTCCTCATCCTCCTCCTGCAACTGCCACCGAGAAGCAGACAAAAGTGTGGTCTGACTGTGTAGCTCCGTTGCGTCTCCTCCTACCCCCGTCTCCTCTGCGTGCAATGCGTTCTCCCTTATTGCGATGAGCGATTCTTTAAGGACGCATAGGAGCGGGATGGTTACGCTCACTATAGCGTCCTCGCTGCTGACCTTCTTGGTGGACTCCTCAAAGATACGCAGTACATCGCATATGTCTGCCATCCATGGCCACTCGTGGTTGGCAAACTGAGGGAACTGAGTTGGAGGCACGCGTGGATTCATAATCTGGTACTCCATCAATGCTCTCTGCTGCTCACACACCCTGGCCAACATGGAATAGGTGGAATTCCAGCGAGTCGGCAGGTCGCACAACAGCCGATGTTGAGGCAAATGGAGGCGTTGCTGGAGTTTTTTTAAGCTAGCAGCAGCTACAGTTGACTTCCGAAAGTGAGCGCACAAGCGCCGCACTTTCACCAGTAGCTCTGCCAGGTTGGGGTAAGTCTTTAGAAATTTTTGGACTACCAGATTAAAAACGTGGGCCAGGCATGGTACGTGATTGAGTTCGGCAAGCTCCAGAGCCGCCACCAGGTTACGGGCGTTATCGCACATGCCTGGTCCTAGCTGCAGCGGCGACAGCCACATCTCCGTCTGCTGCAATATGGCGTCCCTCACCTCTGGGGCGCTGTGCTTCCTGTCGCCCAAGCTGATGAGCTTAAGCACCGCCTGCTGACGTCTCCCCGCGCCAGTGCTGCAACGCTTCCAGCTAGCGGCTGAGGGCGATGTTAAGGCAGAGGAGGAGGAGGAGGGGGGTTTATCAGAACCCATGCTGGCAATCTTGGCCGGGGGTGGTAGGTAGGCCGTCTCTGTTTGCGACCACGTCCCCGCTTCCACTACATTCACCCAGTGTGCCGTCAAAGAGATGTAGCGTCCCTGGCCGCAAGCGCTTGTCCACGAGTCGGTGGTCAAGTGGACCTTTGTGCTGACTGCGTACCTCAGGGCCCGCCTGATGTTACGCGACACGTGCTGGTGCAGGGCGGGGACGGCACTCCGGGAAAAGTAGTGGCGGCTGGGGACGGAATAGCGAGGTGCGGCAGCCGCCATCAGGTCGCGGAAGGCCTGCGTCTCCACAAGCCTAAACGGCAACATCTCCAGGCCAGCAGTTTGGAGATGTGGCAGTTTAAGGCTTGGGCTTGGGGGTGACTCGAGGCGTACTTCCGCCTGCGGTCGAACGCCTGCGAGATGGACAGTTGATGGGACGAGGAGTGTGAAGGTGCAGGCGAAGATGCGGGGGAAGGGGAGGCTGAAGGAGAAGGCCACAAAGTAGCCGAGGCAGAGGCAGATGTGGAGGTGTCCTGGCTGGAGGTCTGGACCGCAGTGGCAGCACACAACAAAGGGGAAGAGGCAGTGGCAGGAAGACCTTGCGCAGGTTGTATTGCGTTTGCTCTCTCCCACTCAGCCCAGTGCTTGACTTCCAAGTGACGCCGCATGCCTGAGGTGGTCATATAGCTCTTCTCAGAGCCCCTACTCAGTTTTGAGTGGCAGAGTGTGCAAACCGCGCTCAGTTTGTCATCCGCACAAACATTAAAAAATCTCCACACCACAGAAGTACGAGGCCTCGATGGGGGAGCTTCGCGCGACTGCCTGCTGCCGGGAACAGCTTCGGCCCTGCTGGCTGTGGCCTCACTTCTCTGTCTGGACTGTCCTCTGCCTGTGGACATCCCTTTGCCTGTGGACATCTCTCTGCCTGTGGACATCCCTCTGCCTGTGGACATCCCTCTGCCTGTGGACATCCCTCTGCCTCTTGCTGCCTTTTTCGGTGCTGCGCAGACCACCACCTCTCCACTGCTTTCCCCGCTGGACAAAACCCCTGGCCAAGTGGGGTCGGTCATTTCGTCATCCACCACCTCCTCTTCCACTTCCTCACTCTGCTCCTCCTCCTGCCCACTGGACATTCCAACAGCCTCCCTTGATGGCAACTGCGTCTCATCATCATCATCGCTCATGATAACAGATGCTGGTTCAGGGTCCACATCAGCAGGAGATGGCGAATACTCAAGTGGTTGGGCATCACTACAAACAAATTCCTCTGGTAGCTCCAGGGATTCTTCCGGCACATTTGAAAAAGGACCCGAAAAGAGCTCCTTGGAGGGGTCAAGGGTGGGTTGACTCTGTTGGCCAGGTGTGGAGGAAGGAGGGTCAGAGTGAGACTGTGTGGATGACTGGCTGGTGGACAACTGTGTGGAAGCGCTATCGGCTATCCATTGCACCACCTGTTCACACTGCTCAGGCCTCAACAGCGGTGTAACCCACCCCCTGCTTAACTGTCCCATAAAGGCAGGGATTCTGGATGAGCGGAATCCTGGCTGCCCCTCACCAGCACGCATTGTATCCCCACTGGCTTCAACAAGGCCCCCAACAGCATTTCCGCGCCCCCGTCCACGTCCACGTCCGATTTTGCTAGCCCCCCGCATTTTTTTTTATTTTATGGTTACAATATTTGGCGTACACAGCCGTGTACTAACAGGTCAGACGGTGTGTATTAACACCACGTATATACAAGATTTTTGCAAGCACGCAGAACGCACAGTGCAGGTGCCAAATAAAATGCCTTTTTTTTAATATTTCTAGGTACACAGCCTTGTACTAACAGGTCAGACGGTGTGTATTAACACCACGTATATACAAGATTTTTGCAAGCACGCAGAACGCACAGTACAGGTGCCAAATAAAAGGCCTTTTTTTAAATATTTCTAGGTACACAGCCGTGTACTAACAGGTCAGACGGTGTGTATTAACACCACGTATATACAAGATTTTTGAAAGCACGCAGAACGCACAGTACAGGTGCCAAATAAAATGCCTTTTTTTTAATATTTCTAGGTACATAGCCGTGTACTAACAGGTCAGACGGTGGGTATTAACACCACGTATATACAAGATTTTTGCAAGCACGCAGAACGCACAGTACAGGTGCCAAATAAAAGGCCTTTTTTTATATATTTCTAGGTACACAGCCTTGTACTAACAGGTCAGACGGTGTGTACTAACACCACGTATATACAAGATTTTTGAAAGCACGCAGAACGCACAGTATAGGTGCCAAATAAAAGGCCTTTTTTTAATATTTCTAGGTACACAGCCTTGTACTAACAGGTCAGACGGTGTGTATTAACACCACGTATATACAAGATTTTTGCAAGCACGCAGAACGCACAGTACAGGTGCCAAATAAAAGGCCTTTTTTTAATATTTCTAGGTACACAGCCTTGTACTAACAGGTCAGACGGTGTGTATTAACACCACGTATATACAAGATTTTTGCAAGCACGCAGAACGCACAGTACAGGTGCCAAATAAAATGCCTTTTTTTATATATTTCTAGGTACACAGCCGTGTACTAACAGGTCAGACGGTGTGTATTAACACCACGTATATACAAGATTTTTGCAAGCACGCAGAACGCACAGTACAGGTGCCAAATAAAATGCCTTTTTTTTATATTTCTAGGTACACAGCCGTGTACTAACAGGTCAGACAGTGGGTATTAACACCACGTATATACAAGATTTTTGCAAGCACGCAGAATGCACAGTACAGGTGCCAAATAAAATGCCTTTTTTTTTATATATTTCTAGGTACACAGCCGTGTACTAACAGGTCAGATGGTGTGTATTAACACCACGTATATACAAGATTTTTGCAAGCACGCAGAACGCACAGTACAGGTGCCAAATAAAATGCCTTTTTTTTTTAATATTTCTAGGTACACAGCCGTGTACTAACAGGTCAGACGGTGTGTATTAACACCACGTATATACAAGATTTTTGCAGGCACGCAGAACGCACAGTACAGATGCCAAATAAAATGCCTTTTTTTATATTTCTAGGTACACAGCCGTGTACTAACAGGTCAGATGGTGTGTATTAACACCACGTATATACAAGATTTTTGCAGGCACGCAGAACGCACAGTACAGGTGCCAAATAAAAGGCCTTTTTTTTTATATTTCTAGGTACACAGCCTTGTACTAACAGGTCAGACGGTGTGTATTAACACCACGTATATACAAGATTTTTGCAAGCACGCAGAACGCACAGTACAGGTGCCAAATAAAATGCCTTTTTTTTTAATATTTCTAGGTACACAGCCGTGTACTAACAGGTCAGACGGTGGGTATTAACACCACGTATATACAAGATTTTTGCAAGCACGCAGAACGCACAGTACAGGTGCCAAATAGAATGCCTTTTTTTTTATATTTCTAGGTACACAGCCGTGTACTAACAGGTCAGACGGTGTGTATTAACACCTGGTATACAAAAAGGGTTTTGCAGGCACACAGAACCCAGAACACTAGAGCCAAAGAAACTGTATTTAAAAAAAAAAAAAATGTACACAGCCGTATACTGCCAGAAGATCAGATGGTGCATATACACACTAGGTATATAACAGGGTTTTGCAGCCAAAAAGAACGCAGAACAGTAGTGCCAAATATAGTTTGGTATGTAGCAGAGCACCTAATACACCACTAATGCCTCTCTCTGTCCCTACTCCAGCAGCTATCCCTGAATACAGCAACCGTTCTCTGCAGAGTGTATATGGTAGTAAAGCTATCACTGTACTGCAATATAGTAGCCCTGATAAGGGCTTTTAATCACGCTCCTGCCATTCCAACAGCTAAAACCTATCTCTTCCTTCTCCAGCCTCTGTCCCTGACTAAGTTCACGCAGCATATGCGAATGAGCAGGAAGAGCTGAGTTTTTATGATTCGAGGTCACGTGGTTTTTCCAGCCAATCCATGTAGACGCCGTTTTCGCGCTGCCAGCGTGCTCCGCGGGCCTGTCATACCCCCCCCTGCATGGTGATTGGTGGAAAAAGAGCGCCGGGGAAGGTGGGAGGGGAAACGAATTCTAAGTGCGCCATCGCCATTATACTCGATCGAAATCGAGTATGTCGAATAGCGTAGTATTCGATCGAATACCGGCTCGATCGAACACTACTCGCTCATCTCTAGTTAAAAACATATAAAGAATATTAAAATAAATATTAGAGTTTTTTTTTACCTTTCATAAAAATGAAGTAACATGTGTCTCTTGACATTCTAGCAATTATAGGGTTAATAACAGAAATTTCAAGATCCTTACAGAAATCGCCTGGCATTTACCACATAAAAACTTTGCAGTGAACATCAATATACATAGATTTGTTCTTCCACTTGAGACATCTTTATAGCTTCTTCTGCTCTAAGACAAAAATGTTAAGTTTTTCAGGGGGTCTGTAGATCTGACTCTGTAAGAAAGACTAGAGGTTTTACTCATAACCTAAACCAGCATGACTGGGATTTAACTCATTTCAATTCCCATCTCTTGAAGAAGCAGAGAGGCATAAGCTACATTCACTTTATTTTCAGAGTCTACCTGGTTAAGCTCTTGTCCTATTTACTTTGGCAAATTGCTTTCACAGGTTTAATGCAATATAAAATGAACTCAAGAGAAGTTGTCTTCACATTCAAGAAAAACAGCAAATCTATCTGACTATGCATCCATGTGTTATAAGGTGAGAATTTTTTCTTCTATTAGTGAATGTGCTCAAGATGGTTGGCTACTTTTCTGATGCTTTGTGACATAATTTGTACATGGAAAGCAGTGAGTATTATATTAATATTAAATATATATATATATATATATATATATATATATATATATATATATAACGATCCAGTGTCAAATCCAAGTTGATAGGATACATATTAATAAAATACAGTACCTGAATGGAATTTTTTCCTATTTTAGATGTATCATCTACATACTTAGTTTAAGTACTCTAAATTATTGTGGCAGACCAATAATAAAAATCATTATTACAACTAAAGATTCATGTTAGTATTTTCTATGAAAAATATTTATTAGTGAATACACATTACAGGGGTTGTCTCACTTCAGCAAGTGGCATTTATTATGTAGAGAAAGTTAATACAAGCCACTTACTAATGTATTGTGATTGTCCATATTGTTTACTTTGCTGGCTAGACCAATTTCCATGGTTACGACCACCCTGCAATCTAGCATCAGTTTGCATACTACAGAAAAAAATGCCAGCCTCTCTGGTGTCCGGGACAAAAGGAGTGCATATAGGCTACTTTTTTCTATAGTGTGCAAGCATAGCCACCAATGCTGGATTGAGGGTGGTCGTAACCATGGAAACGAGCAGTGTAGAATGTGATGGAAAAATGAGTCTAGCCAACAAAGGAAGCAATATGAATAATAACATTATATTAGCAAGTGGTTTATGTTAACTTTGTCTATATGACAAATGCCATTTGCTGAAGTGAGACAACCTATTTAAAAATTAGCTTTTTTCAGAAAACAGATCCATATTTTCCACAGGTTGTGTGTGGTATTGCAGCTCAGTCTCATTCACTTCAGTAGTGTCTGACAATACCTGACACAACCCACAGATAAGTGCGGTGGTGTTGCTGGAAGAAAGCAGCCATGTTGTTCTCATCCATCCTGTAAATCTCTTTTAACCCCTTCACCCCCAGCGCCGTACATGTACGGCGCTGGGGCGATGCGGGCACATGGCGCC
Source organism: Rhinella marina (assembly GCA_900303285.1). Classification (NCBI taxonomy): domain Eukaryota; kingdom Metazoa; phylum Chordata; class Amphibia; order Anura; family Bufonidae; genus Rhinella; species Rhinella marina. The sequence goes on from ONZH01020096.1 coordinate 27,124, forward strand.
CGCTCGCGGGTGCGGCGGGCGTCATGGCCGGCAAGTCTCTGCTGTTTCTAACAGCAGAGACTTGCCGCTACCTACTACATCGGCGGCGTCTTCCGGGTTGACTAGATGCCGTGATCACACGTGATCACGGCATCTAGTTGCGGCTAAACCCGGAAGCGTTCGCTTCCGGGTGGTGTACAGACACCCCGTGTGGCCAATCGGGGTGTCTGTACACCATATGAAAACTGTAATCCTCGCTGGTGAGGATTACAGTTTTCAAAGTGCAATTCTTATTCTGGCCACTAGATGGCAGGCCAGGATAAGAAATGAGCAATTCATGTCTTTCTGAGTCTATAAAACCCAGAATTGCTCATAAAGAAAAAAAAAAAAAGCCACAATATATAAGCCCATATTTGAGCTTTCTAATAGTAAAAAAAAATTTAAAAAAAATGTTAAAAAATATATAAAAAATAAAAAAGATGTAAAAGTTCAAATCACCCCCCTTTCCGTATAAGTAAAAAATAAATACCTAAATAACAATAAATATAGACATCATGGGTATCATCGTGACCGAAAACGCCCGTACTTTTAAAATATAAAAAAAAAAATTCCAATACAGCGAATTGTGTGGCGGAAAAAAGCGTCCAAATGGCGATTTGCCGTTTTTTGTCGCTTTTTTTTTCTAAAAAAAATTAAATAAAAAGTGATCAAAAAGTCATACACACCCCAGAATGGTATCAATAAAAACTTCAGATCGTCCCGCAAAAAATGAGCCCCCATACAGCTCTGTACACATAAATACCAAAAAGTTATAGGGGTCAAGATTTGACAAGGAAAAAAAAAAAAAAAAAAAAGGGCAACTTTCTAATTATTTTATCACTATGAAAACGCAGGAAAAACTATACATATTAGGTATTGCCGGATTCGTACTGACCAGTAGAATGAAAGTAACGGATCAGTTTTAATGCACATCGAACGCTGTAAATAAGAAACCCGTAGAACTGTAGCGGAATAGCGTTTTCTTTGCAATTTCACCCGGTTTGGAATTTTTTTCCCGCTTCCCACTACACCGTATGCAATATTAAATGGTGGCGTTGGAAAGTACAACTTGTCCCGCAAAAAACAAGCCCTCATACAGCTATGTGAACAGAAAAATAAAAGAGTTATGGCTGTTTGAAGGCAGGGAGCGCAAAACGAAAATGCAGAACCGAAAAAAGCTCCGGGGGTGAAGGGGTTAAGAAGATAAAAAAAACTATCATTAGTGGTTATTAATTAATTGAATTAATTAAATTTATGGGAAACAAAATCATGAGGTGGCATAAAATATTAAGGAGTTAAAAATATTAAGGAGTTAAAATATTAAGTTAGCTCAAAAGGCAAATTCTAAACCCAATGCAAATGAAGAACACAGGAGTAATATATTTAGGCTGTGCATAATGGGGCAATCTTTATATATTTATATATATTGCATACATATTTGTTGTATGTAACTCTTTCATATTTCACATAGTTTGCCAGTATTTTTGTCTTTATAGTTTTTTTTTTTTTGGGGGGGGGGTCAAGTAGACTGAATGTAAACAGTTACAGAAAAAATCTTTAACATAAAGAGGCAGAAAAGTGATTTCAAGACACATGTGAAGCAGCTTATCTTTGGGTGAAGAAAACGATTGAAGAGGCAAGAATCTGTCTAGTTCCAGGAACAACCAACAAAAGGATGTTATATACAGAATGGAACAATCATACAAGTACAATTTAAGTATATGAAGCCACAGAAAACAAGCAGAATGACAAATTTAGATGAGCATGCAACCAACTAAATTATTTCATTAATTAATTCTGTGATATTATAAGAATAACTGAAATTGTCGTAAATAATTTGAACCGTATCAGTGCACTGAACCTAAAAAATGAAGATACCAGGGCAGTGCACCTATCAACTGTGGGTACCAGACCACATGGTAAATTTACCATATAACGAAGTACACTACATATGAATAACAACTGTAAAGTAACAGACCACATAATAAATTTACAAGTACAATTTACAAGTTCTCTGCACATATTCAACATAAGGGACCAGGGCATACAATAAAGGTACATTACATAGGCACTGCACCTAATAAATGTCACATACTAGTGTGAATGTATAATACTAATGAAGTGCACTTTTCCTTGTTTTTTTTTTAATTTATTTCCCTCACTTATATAGCGCTGGCATATTCCGCAGCACTTTATAGACATTATAATCACTTGCTGTTAGCAGTGGAGCACAGAATCTAAGTTCCCTATCAGTATGTCTTTGGAGCATAAGAGGAAACCGGAGTAACTGGAGGAAACCTACACAAACACAGGGAGAACATACAAACCTCATGCAGATTGCAGACATTTAACCTCTAAGATGCTGTGGTCAATTGCTTTCCCCAGGAGCACTCTGCTCCCCGGGACTGAATAGCTTCACCGCGCACTGATCTGGAAGGCCATTCATTCTCTCCAATAGCCTGGGTCTCTCTGAAGAGTTCCAGGTTAATAATGCAGTAGTTTCCACTGAGCCCTTTAGGTGGTAAAGCCCCATAAGAAAATAGTGCAAATCTCTCACACTGCAATATTAAATAATTGCAGTCAAAGGCTGAATAAAAGTGTAAAAAAAGTTAATAGAAAAAGTTTTTAAAAATATAAAAAATAAAGCAATGTAAAAATTTCAAAAGATACAATTAAATTTTTTTTTAAATAAAACATAAAATATTAAAAGTTCAAATTGCCCCTTTCTCAATTTTATATCTAAAAATAAATAATTAAAAAATAAACATAACAAGGTATCGAAAATGTCTGAACTATTAAAATATAAACATATTTTCCTGTACGATGAATGCCATAACAGAAAAAAATAAAAACATATGATTTGCCATTTTTGGTTACCTTAACCCCCAAACAATGAAATAACAGTAATCAAAAAGTTATATGTACCCAACAGCTTCCCACTACTTTGTTTGCAATAGTAAATTGTGCAATTAGAAAGTACAATTATTCCCACACAAAAAATAATAATAAATGGAAAAAATGTAAAGAAAGTTGTTATTCCAGGAAGGCAGAGAGTGAAAAATGAAAACGCAAAAACTAAATATCTCCCAGGGTTGAAATGGTTAATCATCATTTAACTTATACCTTTGATTCTCAAATGCTTACAGACAAATAAAGGAATTTCATCCTGCATTCCAGATTTGTTTCCAAGACAGAAAAGTCATTAATTCTAATCTACCAAGGAACGATAAATGTAACCCTTGTGAAGGCCAGCTACTGCACAGAGTCATACAGTCTATTCAAACATCACACAAATATAGCATACATTACGAATATATAAAATGTAAATGTAATATGAGACACATACTGTACTCATGGATTTTTGTGTAGATTTCCTGTGGTAGATTTACAGGTTCTGCTTCCAAGGAAGTCAGAATTCTCAAACTAGTGTAACACATTTTACTGTACTTTCTAAATGTCATGGAAATTTGAACATGTGCAGAATTAGTCAATGTTCATAAAGGAATGGACATTTCATTGTCATTTATTAAATGTAATATCATTCTAATTATATTGAATTTGTGCAATAATTTTTGTAAAGAATGTTGTTTACATTATCGTTTTCATTTTCTGTGATTTTAATTATTTGAAATAATAATGGAAAATATCTGCAGAAAAAAAGTAAAACTAAAATGATTATGAATAATAATCATCATCATAATCATAATAATAATTTGATTATGAGAAAATTAAAATACTTTAAATTTTTTGTCATTTAATTTTATTAACGCTCCACGACCTGCCTCTTGAGTATTATTTGGATTATATCTAGACTCCATGAATATCAAACTTTTTGTGATTGCTGCATTCAGCCTTACTGCTACATGCTAGCTTACCACTGAAGGACCCAAAAATCTTTTAACCCTTTAAGAATGCAATCAAGTTTAGTACTTCATGTTCAGCAATTTTTCGTCATTTTCATCTCTGCATTTCAAACCCTGTAACATTTTATTCCTTCCATTGAAATAACTGTATGACAGCTTGTTTTATGCGGGAACGTTTTATTTTTTTTAATGGAACCATCATGGAGTACATCAGATGAATCGTATAACCTTGTAAAATTTGAAGGAAAGGGAAACAGTGAGCAAAAAATGCAAATCTGACGTTATTTAGAGAGTTTAATTTTTCACTTTTTTTCTGTAGGTCAGTATGAAAAATGGAGATTTATTTAGTTTTGTTATATTTTATACCTTTTAAAAAATTAAAAAGCTCTTTTTTGACAAAAGATCACTTTCTGTTACCATAACTTTTTTTTATTTTCTGCCTTTGAATCTGTGTGAGGACTTATATTTTGCAAAGTGATCTGTAGTTTTTAAAATTGACTAATTTTGCGGCTTATTTAGTCAGTTATTTCTAGTGTTCAGTGAATCGAAGTATCTGAAGTGGACTTCGGTCCGAATTTCAGGAAAAATACCATTCGCCACGAAACCTGAAATGACGGTAAAAAAAAAATTAATTCTCACCTCCATCTCACCACCCATTTGCATACAAAGAGCATACACGCGTTGTCTTCAATCAAGATAGCTGTGGTGGGCTCTTCACAATCAAATGGTTCAGGTGAGTATATTTTCTAACTGATTAACCCCCGAAATCCCTCATTTTTATCTCAGATGCCGCAATCAACGATGAACGCGGTGCATTCACCGTTCCTCGTCATTGCACCCACTACAGATGAAGAAATTCAGTGAATCAGCCAAATCGAATTTTCCATAACTTCGCTCATCTCTAGTTATTTCCCTCAGTTATTGGGAGCCAAAATCAGGCGCAGGTGCTTTATGCCTTATCTATGAATAGGCTGCACTACTGGTTTTGGCTCACAATAACTGATGGAAATAACTGATCAAATGTCCTATTATTGTCCGCATTACAGACAAGGATAGGACTGTTGTATTATGTAATTGCTGCTTGAAGCAGAAAGATACCATTACAGTGCCTGAGCCCTTCCTCAGTAGCTCTCAAATTTTTAAATAGTGATATGTCCCAGATGCGAGTTTAGCTGGGTTTTTATAGGTCTTTAGATGTTCTCCAAGTCTATAATGGATTAATGAGACAATCCCAGAACTGGATTGCTTGATCCAAACACTTCAAACAAGTTTCTGTTCAGGTAAAGTCAACCTTGTTTAAAAATGAAATTTTTAAATTAAAATTAAATTTTAAATTTTTATTGCCCATCCCAATGAATTAATGTAATAAGCCAAAATAATATTATATCTTCTCAGCCACGTATTTGGTCAGTTATATGCATATTAATACATATATCATACCTGCAGTAATAAATAATAAATAAACCATTGAATTAATTTAGTGGCTCACCAATACGGAAAAATGAATAGGAGGTGCCTCACACTTGCGATTCAACCCAAAAATCGTAGTGGTAAAAAGTGATAAATAATGTTATAAGTGGAGCACACTCGATTTGGTAATTATGGGAATAATGCAACAGATAGCAGTAATGGTGCGCTGTAAAAATGTTTATTAATCTAAAATGTGGATTAAAAATATATATAAAAATAAGTAAAAATACTTGTATATGTGTGAATAGCGCGATGTAGATGTCTGATTATATAAACAGCAAACAATAAAGATGGTAGAAAAACAGGATATATGAACAATAAAAAATAAATAAAGAGGTCCAGAATGTATAGTAAAAATTAAAGTTCCGTGCAATATAATCCTTTTTCAAAAATACAGTTCTGATAGGGTGAAACAGATGATATGCTCCAAATAAATGTTCGATGGATGCACTGTATTTGTAAATAATTCAAAGATACATTGTGGTATCATACAGTGTAACAAAATATATTCCTGTGAATGCAAATCACTGTTGATGGTGATACACAGTAGCCGGCTATCGATAGCGCTGAGAATGTGAGCGCTCAGAGATAGTCACAGCTGCCAATCTTGCTGTGGGCTTCTGGGCATAGGTACAGTTGGTAACACTTATTTGTATATCAATGAGGTCTGTACATTACCCATCCAGGATTAGGGGTTGTTCTTCCGAGTTTGTAGGAAGATCACAGCTTTGTCCAATGTACTCTGAGTTACGATGCAAGCTAGTTCCCAGCTGCCGTGCGCGCCTGTAAGGTTACAGCGTGCACGTGGTGGATGCGCGCCAAAATTCAAATGCCGATGTCGGTACAGCGGTATGCTGTGGAATACAGTGTACTCTTGTTCCCAGCCGGGAACAAGAGTACACTGTATTCCACAGCATACCGCTGTACCGACATCGGCATTTGAATTTTGGCGCGCATCCACCACGTGCACGCTGTAACCTTACAGGCGCGCACGGCAGCTGGGAACTAGCTTGCATCGTAACTCAGAGTACATTGGACAAAGCTGTGATCTTCCTACAAACTCGGAAGAACAACCCCTAATCCTGGATGGGTAATGTACAGACCTCATTGATATACAAATAAGTGTTACCAACTGTACCTATGCCCAGAAGCCCACAGCAAGATTGGCAGCTGTGACTATCTCTGAGCGCTCACATTCTCAGCGCTATCGATAGCCGGCTACTGTGTATCACCATCAACAGTGATTTGCATTCACAGGAATATATTTTGTTACACTGTATGATACCACAATGTATCTTTGAATTATTTACAAATACAGTGCATCCATCGAACATTTATTTGGAGCATATCATCTGTTTCACGCTATCAGAACTGTATTTTTGAAAAAGGATTATATTGCACGGAACTTTAATTTTTACTATACATTCTGGACCTCTTTATTTATTTTTTATTGTTCATATATCCTGTTTTTCTACCATCTTTATTGTTTGCTGTTTATATAATCAGACATCTACATCGCGCTATTCACACATATACAAGTATTTTTACTTATTTTTTATATATATTTTTAATCCACATTTTAGATTAATAAACATTTTTACAGCGCACCATTACTGCTATCTGTTGCATTATTCCCATAATTACCAAATCGAGTGTGCTCCACTTATAACATTATTTATCAATAAATAAACCATGCAGAACATCTAGAGGGGTGTGGACACTGCAGGATTGTTCCTGTGTTGGAAAGCAGTTGGAAGATGACTTGTCAGGAGGTGAATCCATCCCCTATATTCTACCTCCACATTCAGACCCCATTGAATTGTGGATTCAAAACTATATATGAACCTGGATTTTAACCTAGATATTCTTGCCTAATAATCCCCCCCCTGGCCAATCTTTCTTTAATAATAACTGAAGACCATTAAATATTAACCCTTTAGGGTCACTATGGTGGACCAACTTAAAAGGAGATGAGAAAGAATGTTTGTCAATACGTGTCTGCTTATTGTATAAATGCTCTGATATTCTCTCTTTTTACTATCTGAACATTCTGTCAGTATATTCTTTTTCATATGAACATTGTACAAGATACACCATCCACTACTGTTACAAATGATACATATTTCATGTTGTTTTCTTAAGAAAATTGGTGGTTTTGGCAACAACTACAGCTCCCATATCTATAGAGCCCCTGTATTGCAAACATCAAAGTGCCTTTTGCTCTATGGAGATTTGACTTCACAGTGGAAGCAATCTTTAATGCAAGACTGGGGACTTTGGTATAAACTATTGGTAGTTTGGAAGGCAGAGGGAAAGTCTGGAACCTATTACTTTATACTCTTTGGCAAAATGACAATCTCTATAAATGGCAGATTCAGTCATTTTATATTGTGAAATCATAGTTAATATTAATTTGGCTTTCACTAGCTGTACATTTCTTTATATGTTCCCTCATAGTTTCACTACCAGTAACATCGCTTTGTCTTTGAAAAAAAGAGTGTTTAGTGCTTCCAATAGACCTAGAGGTTCAATCGGGCCTCTTCTGGATACTATTTATGCTGGAACTGTCTGCTTTCTTTTTAAAATTCTCAATTTTTTTAATAATTGTGTTTGAATCTTCTATACTGTCCATATGGTACATTTAGGAGCCATCTAGGTAAGTGAAAGCTAGTATGAAATAAAAACTGTCTTTGGAGGTGGGTTTGTGGCAGGTAGAGCATTCTAGCTTACTCTCAACCATTAAAATTCTAAGATCAAGAAACTGCTACCTGACTAATGAAGGGTGAAAATACAAGATTATATGAATTACAGTTAAAGGGGTTGTCTCGGCTCACCATTACTAAGGCGAAATGAGACACAGTCCCGACCACCTTCCGGTTGGGAAACAGCTAAGTGCTCCAGAACTCTTTCAGTAGCTCTCATTGCCGTACAGAAACAGGTTAGCACAACAAGCTATGCTGTTCCTGAATTAGGACCAGAGAACTGAGCACTCTGTGTTAAGATTAGTGTTGAGCGAGCATGCTCGGCCGAACTCGCTGTTCGGCCGAGCATGCCTACGCTCGGGTCCGCTCGGTGTTCGGCCAAACACCGAGTGTACTCGAGCGCAATGCTCAAGTCTCTTCCCCGCACTGTAATGTTGATTTGTACACTAATGCGTACGAATTTGTATGCTAATGCGTACAAATTTGTATGCTAATGCATACGCATTTGTATGCTAATGCGTACGCATTTGTACGCTAATACGAACCCATTTTGTACACTGATGTGTACGCATTAATATGCTAATGCATACGCATTGTGCGCTAATGCGTACACATTGTACACTAATGCGTACAAATTCAGTTAATTAGCATACTTTTACGAGTGAAAGGAGTAAAAGAGGAGAAGTCGCGATTGTGACCTTTTTCTATTAACCAGACACCCTCCCCTCTTCCAAGCGGGGGGTGCCTGGTTTAGTCCCATTGACTAACATTATGCTTGGGTGCTCGGCCAGAGCACCCGAGCACAGAGGTGCTTGCTCAACACTAGTTAAGATCCTAAATAAAACCTAATAATTTATCATAACCACCCTTTCAAATCAACAGAACATCAATGTAATGACAGTGTAGGACAAGATCCACACTGAGCTTGGGCAGTATATATTAATATTCTCAATAACAGTTGTATAAATTAGCATAACTCGGCACGAATCTTGTCCCCATGGCAGTCCCATTGTTTTGGCAGTAATAGATTGAATTGAAAAGAAGTGAACTCTTTGAATACCTAATAATAATACAATTGTATAATACATTTATATCCAAGGTGACTCAATACCATCGCTTGCAATTCAAAGGGGTTATCCCCTTGAAAATGAGAGATCATACGGTATAGTAAATGGCAATCACTTTATAACAAAGCTAGAACCAGCGCTGTACCTCACATGGATTCAGAGATCTCCCCATTCATTGCTCTTCTAGATTTATATCAAGCTGACAGCTCAAGTCTTTTCTGCTACAGCTAAAGGGGTAGTTAAAGAATAAGACTGATCATGTCCGGCCATCTTGGTGAGCAGAACAAAGAAATAAGAAAACAAACAGCAAGTGGCGCTATACAGATATATTTTATTGAATAACTCAGTGGCTATGCTGAGGCATTGACACTAATGAATGATATACTGTAACATGCTCAATACTAAGGAAATCCTAAAAACTTGCCTTGTAGGTGAGCCCTAAGGACTGGAGTTGAGGAACACTGGTATAGAAGATTCAAACCCCAAAAAATACCAACAAAGCGATGTTACTGGTAGTGAAACCATAAGCAAACCTGTAAAGAAAAGTACAGCCAGTGAAAGCCAAATGAATGATTAATTAACATTTAATTCAATATAAAAAGACTGAATCTACCATTTAGGGCTCGTTCACATCACCGTTAGGGATTCCGTTCTAACTTTGTTTTCTGTCCAGCATAACGGCAACCAGACGGATCCGTTAAGCTTTCCCATAGGCTTCTATTATGATGGATCAAAACGGAATGCCTTTTAAAGGTGTCCGTTTTGATTTCCGTCCTAGGGATTCCGTTATTTTCCGTTATAACGATGTTATAATGGAAAGTTAGAATGGAATCCCTAACGGTGATGTGAACGAGCCCTTATAGACATTGGCATTATCTGAAAGAGAATAAAGTAATAGGTTCCAGAATCCCACTCTGCCTTCCAAACTACCGATAGTTTATACCAAAGCTCCCAGTCTAGCGTTAAAGATTGCTCCCACTGTGAAGTCAAATCTCTATAGAGCAAAAGACACTTTGATGTTTGCATTACAGGGGCTCTATGGTGTAGTTGTTGCAAAACCACCAATTTTCTTAAGAAAACAACTAACGTTATGTCTGATATTAGAGGTTTCAAACTTCAAATACTGTAGATGAATTTATCATTTGCAATTGTAATGGATAGCGTATCGATTACAAAAGTTTCCATGTGGAAGGCAATATATTGGCAGAATGTCTGGACAGTAAAAAAAAAACAGAATATCGGAGCGTTTATGCAATATTCGGACAGGTTTTGATAAACTTTCATTCCTATTCCATTTTAAATTTGTACACCATAGTGATCCTAAGGGGTTAATTTTTATTGGTCTTCAGTTATCAAGGAAAGTTTGTGAAGGGGCGGGGGGATTATTAGGAAAAATGTCTAGGTTAGATCCCAGGTTCATACAGTATATAATTTTGAATCTATAATTCTCCAGGATCTGAATGTGGAGGTAGAATTATATGGCTTCATATAGGGGTGGGTTCATCTCAAGACAAGTATTCATTCGGCTGCTTTCCAACATGGGAACGGTCCTGCAGTGTCCGCCCCTCTAGATGTTCTGCATGGTTTATTTATCTATTATTTATTACTACAGATATCATATATGTATTAATATGCATGTAATGGACCAAATACGTGGCTAAGAAGATATATTATTATTTTGGATTATTATATTAATTAATTAGAACGAGCAATAAAAATTAAACTTAATATTTAAACAAGGTTTACTTGGGCTTCATCTGAACAGAGACTTATATAAATTGTTTGAATCAAGCAATCTGGTTCTAGAATTGTCTCATTAATCCATTATGGACTTTGAGAACATCTGAAGACCTATAAATACCCAGCTAAACTTACAGCTGGGACATATTACTATTTTAAAGTTTGAGAACTACTGAGGACGGTCTCAGGCTCTCTGAAACTCGTCTAGCAAATTTTTTGGTACTCCGATATTTGGAGATGTCCATTGCCTTATCCTCAACTGCAAAAATCTACATGCAGTGCTGTGAGGCTATTGTTCCTATATACTGTTAATATCTATAACCATTTACTAAATATTACAGTTGAACTACAAGTCCTAAGTAGCAATACTTCAAGCAGCAATAGCTAACCAGTCTGATACTTACACAGAAATAGGAAAATAACGCGGCTCTACCTACAATACATGTGAGTTATAGTGTGGCAAACTACCAGCCCTTTATGATAAAATAATACGTCACTAAGTGGGAAGGGGCTAAGCATTGATTCAAGCATTTCCTTATTATCCCACCTAGAGGTAGATTTAAAAGTCCTGCCCAAATTACTAGTCCTGCTTAATAGATAATCAATTCTATTGGACCTTGATTTTTAAATTGGAGTAAATAACCTGTCTCCTCCAATTGTTATTGGGATGTCCACCTTGTATATTAGATAAACAATTTTATTAGGCTAAGCAAAGCCTGACAGTTCCAATGGAGTACAATACGACAAGTATTGTAATGCATTAGAAAAGGGATCAGACCCTCAAAAGTTGAAGCCTCATATTGAGACAAAAAATAAAATTGATAAAAAAGTGTTTTCCAAAAAAAATTTAAATATTCCTTTTTTAGTAAAAAAAAAGGGCCTTTTCCCCTCATGATCCCATTTACAATAAAAAAAATAAGTGATGATTGAGCGATCAAAAAGTACTATGTACTCCAAAATGGTACAAAAATGTCAACTCATTCAGCAGAAATCAAGCCTCAAACAAGACCATCACTAGAAAAATAAAAATATATGGTTCTCAGAAAATGGCAAAACAAAAACATGTTTTTCTTCAAAAAGGATTGTATTGTGTAATGTCTTATTCACACGTCAATGTTTTGGTCAGTAATTCCCATCAGTAATTATGAATCAAAACCAGGTACGGCTCTTTACATTATACCTTATGTCTGTGGAGGCTCCAATACTGGTTTTGGCTCACAATCACTGATGGAAATCACTTTCCTAACATCTACGTGTAAATGAGGCTTAAAACTGAAAATTAAAAAAAATATACATATTTGGTATCATTACGTCCGACCATAGTGACCTAGTATAAAATAGAAAAATAAAAACAACTATAACAGCCAGTTTTTAGTCACCTCGTTTTCATAAAATTATAATATAAAGGGATCAAAGGCTGTATGTACTGCAAAATAGTACCAATGATAATGGCAACTCATCCGATAAAAAATAAGCCCTGATAGCTCCATCAAGAGAAAATAAAAAAGTATGGTTGTCAGAAAATGATTTTACTGATCAGGAGTGGACTGGGAACTTAAAATGACCCTGGAAAACACAAGTAGGCAGGGACAACAGAAGTACGCGGTGGCAGTCAGCGCCAAGCAGAACCAAATACCACAGTGTAGCAAAAAATATGAAAGTATGAAACTGTATCACCATCCTGAGGATGGCAAAACAGTTGAATTCAGGAGGGCACCTGCAGCTGTTGGCCAGGTGATTAAGTGCTTGATGCTCCCACATTAATAATGTACCTGTCTGGCGGCTATGAAGAGAGCTTGGGTGGCCCCCCTGGACATCCGCCCACCAGAAGGTTTCTGTGTTGGGTCTATGGCTAGTCCACCCCTGGTACTGGTCCACCACACTGTGCGAAAGCAACATAACACCGGTAAACCAATCCTTCAAAATCTGCACTGCAAAAGCCAACAAGTGGTATTTCCCTTCTGAACTCTTCAGTGTATCCAAACAGCAGTTTATGTTCACATTTATGGCATTTCAATACCTAGTAGAACCCACCTAACAATTTAGCTGGGCACAACATATGAGGCACTGAAGTGCCATATCTGCAAAAAAAAAACTTCCTATTTTCACTTTGCACAGTCTGATGCGTATTAATTTTTGCAAACTATTCGTGGTGTCAAAATGCCGACTCCACTCCTTAATAAATACCTTTAGGGGTGTACTTTTCAAAATGGGGTCACTGCTTAGGGGTTGTATGTATTATTTCACTCCAGAGGTCTTCTCACATTGACTTACATTGTGCTTGGGTGCTCTGTAGAGCACTCAAGCATCACCAAGTGTTCTACCAGAGCACCCGAGTGCATGGGCACTTTGGTGCTCGATCAACACTACTCATAATTACTAGTGTTAACCGAGCACCATAATGCTCGGGTGCTCTGGCTGAACATTAGGTGGCGCTCGAGTGCTCGGTCGAGCACCCGAGTACTATGGAAGTCAATGGGAGAACCCGAGCACTAAACCAGGCACCCCCTGCTTGGAAGAGGGATGGAAACACCCCTGGTGGAAACACCTCTGAAATGGTTTGGGAACAGCATGGGGAGGATGTCTGGATGCATCTTGGACACAGAAGTCGTTGCTGGGAACGATGTTGTCTGAATATTACGCCACTTTTATGGAATGACAACAATACCCCCCAAAACCAAATATAACATCGATTTTAGAGGAAATTGTTAGGAAACATATATTTACTTATATATAAAGCGCAAGTAGCAGCAGGCCCTCACCCCTAATGTTTTACACGGTCAGATCAGCAGCCGGCACTCGCCCCTAATGTTTTAGACGGTCAGATCAGCAGTAGGCACTCGCCCCTAATGTTTTTGAGTGTCAGAGGCACTGATTGTCAACTTGTCAGGAGGAGGACTAGAGTGAAGAAGTGGAAGAGGAGGTGGTAGACGATGAAATCACTGGCCCAACATGAAAAAGTGGCAAGCTGAGCGAGGACAGCAGTACAGAGGGGGAGGAATCCGCAGCACCACAACAGGCTGGAAGAGGCAGTGGGGTGGCAAAAGGGAGAAGGCAGGCCACACCAACAAATGTGGACGAAAAAAGAATTGTCATTTGCAACCTGTGCCGTACCAAAATGAGCAGGGGCATGAACACTAGCAACCTGACCACCACCAGCATGATCCTAATGGCAGCAAAGCACCCTAATAGGTGGGCCAAACGCCTGGATCCACAATCAGTGTCTGCGGATCACACCACTGCCTCCTCTTCCCTGTGTTATGTGCTAGCCAAGACGCAGGCCTCCCGCTCTGCACCTGGACCCTCGCAAGCACCATCAGCGAGCACATCCACTTCTGTGTCCCAGCGCAGCGTACAGATGTCCATACCCCAGGCCTTGGAACGAAAGCACTAATACCCAGCCACCCACCCACAGGCCATCACGCTAAATGCACACCTTTGCAAATTGCTGGCGCTGGAAATGTTGCTGCTTAGGCTTGTGGACACTGAAGGTTTTTTGCAGTCTGATGGCGACTGTCCCTCGTTACTCACTACCTAGCCACCACTATTTTTGCTGGTGTGTCGTCACCGCCTTACACCAGCATGTGTCCTGTAACATAACCCGTGCCTTGAACAACACAGTTACTGGGAAGGTCCACTTAACGACTGACACATGGACAAGTGCTTTTGGCCAGGGACGCTACATTTCCCTGACGGCACACTGGGTGAAAGTTGTGGAGGCTGGGAGCGAGTCGTACCCTGGGATGGCACAGGTGCTACCGACACAAAGGATTGCGGGCTCTACTTCTATCAGGATTTCCGCCACACCTATATTAGCAGCTGCAACCCCTCCTTGTCCTCCTCCACTTCCACCAGGAATTCTCATCTTGCAGCACCAGTCAGCCAACAGTCAGTAGCTGGAAGCAGTGTAGCACAGCAATGTGGAAGCAGCAACAGGCTGTACTGAAACTTATTTGCTTAGGTGGCAAACAACACACCGCCACAGAGCTGTGGCTCTGCCCACTCAACCTACATCTAGGCGTGGTTGTTTGGATAACGGCCGCAACTTGGTGGCGGCTTTGGAGCTCGGCAAGCTCACACACATACTGTCATGCTCAGGTGTGGGTGGAAAACCACAAAGAGCGTAGGAGGGAAAGAAGATTAGGCCTGGAAACTAAGGAAGTAAGATGGACACCTCCTAAAGGAAACCCTGACTCTAATCCTGACTGACTACCAGTATGAACAGGCCTCAAATGTAGGCGAGTTCATACACAGGAACCTAAACCAAACTGGCCCTATAGGAACCTGGAACTAATGATAGGAATGAGTCTACCTGTTCCTCCAACAGGAAGGACGAACAGGAGTCTCCCTCAGGCCAACAACTGCTTCAATGTAGTGGTTCAGCGGTTTCTCAAAACCTACCCCAATTTGCTTGAGTTGCTGGTGAAGGTGTGCCGCCTGTGTGCCCATTTCCGAAAGTCACCTACAGCTTCCACCGTTCTTCCAACACTGCAGCAGTGTTTACACTTGTCAGCTCACCGACTGCTGTGCGACCTGAGCACACGCTGGAACTCCACCTTCCACATGTTGGGCAGGCTTTGTGAGCAGCAGAGACCAGTAGTGGAATACCAGCTGCAACACGGTTGGCGCCTTTCCAGTTGTTCACATTAAAGGTGGGCGGCTCTGCATGTGGAAAAGGTTTCTGATAAGTGGCCTAGTGTCACAAGGAGGGAAAAGTTTTTGAAAATGGTAAAGGAGTACCTAGCTGACCGTGTCAAAATCCTCAGCGATCCCTCTGTGCCTTACAATTATTGGGTGTCTAAGCTGGACACGTAGCACAAACTGGCGCTCTACACCTTGGAGGTGCTGGCCTGCCCTGCCGCCAGCGTTTTGTCGGAGCGGTTATTTAGTGCCGCTGGGGGCATAATAACTGTTAAGCGCATCCGCCTGTAAACTGAAAATGCTGACAGGTTGACGCTAATCAAAATGAAGGCCTGGATTGCCCCTGACTTCGCTACCCCATCAGAAGAAAGCAGCCCAAAAAGTCCTAAAAGTCCTTTTAAGGACTATTGTTATATCTGGCTGCGATATTTTTAATCTTCATGGTCAAAATTTGCGCAAGTTTGCCTAATCTTAACACCAACTGCGCAGCGTGTGTAGTACGTTTGTTTCTCCTATATAACTGACATTTATTGCGTTTTTTTCTGCCGCTAATCACGGCGACATTACATGTGCAGTACAATGTTTGTTTCTCCTATATACCTGACATTTATTGCGTTTTTTTCTGCCGCTAATCACGGCGACATTACATGTGCAGTACAATGTTTGTTTCACCTATATACCTGACATTTATTGCGTTTTTTTCTGCCGCTAATCACGGCGACATTACATGTGCAGTACAATGTTTGTTTCACCTATATACCTGACATTTATTGCGTTTTTTTTCTTCCACTAATCACGACGACGTTACATGTGCAGTACAATGTTTGTTTCACCTATATACTTGACATTTATTGCGTTTTTTTTCTTCCACTAATCACGACGACATTACATGTGCAGTACAATGTTTGTTTCCTCTACATACCTGACATTCAATGCGTTTTTTTCTGCCGCTAATCACGGCGACATTACATGTGCAGTACAATGTTTGTTTCACCTATATACCTGACATTTATTGCGTTTTTTTTCTGCCGCTAATCACGGCGACATTACATGTGCAGTACAATGTTTGTTTCTCCTATATACCTGACATTTATTGCGTTTTTTTCTGCCGCTAATCACGGCGACATTACATGTGCAGTACAATGTTTGTTTCACCTATATACCTGACATTTATTGCGTTTTTTTTCTTCCACTAATCACAACGACATTACATGTGCAGTACAATGCTTGTTTCTCCTACATGCCTGACATTTATTGCTTTTTTTTTGCCGCTAATCACGGCGACATTACATGTGCAGTACAATGTTTGTTTCCTCTACATACCTGACATTTAATGCATTTTTTTCCTGCCGCTAATCACGGCGACATTACATGTGCAGTACATTGTTTGTTTCTCCTCTATACCTGACATTTATTGCATTTTTTTCTGCCGCTAATCATGGCGACATTACGTGTGTAGTACAATGTTTGTTTCTCCTATATACCTGACATTTATTGCATTTTTTTCTGCCACTAATTACAGCGACATTACATGTGCAGTACAGTGTTTGTTTCTCCTATATACCTGACATTTATTGCGTTTTTTTACTGCCGCTAATCACGGCGACATTAGTAATTTCGCCTTGAATAACGGCAGAAAAAATACACCGGATTTCAGGTATTTGGGATACATAAATGTAAGACAGCAGACGCTGCAAAGGTGGTGTTAAGGTCAGGCAACCTTGCGCAATTTTTAACCCACCAGAAAAATAATATATTGCAGCCAGATATAATATCCCTTAAAAGGACTTTTGGGTCTTTTCAACACAACAACTAGACCTGCCTAGCCAAATCCTATCCCTACACTATCTGTGCCTCCTTGCGCAAAAGTTATACATTATATGAATAACGGTAGAAAAAATGACACCAGATGTCAGCTATATAGGATACAGCAATGTTATAATGCACAAGCCGCGCAGGTAATGTCGACTTGATTAACGGCAGAAAAAATTACACCGGATGTCAGCGATATAGGATACAGCAACGTTATAATGCACAAGCCGCGCAGGTAATGTCTACTTGATTAACGGCAGAAATAAATGACACCGGATGTCAGCTATATAGGATAAAGTAACGTTATAATGCACAAGCTGCGCAGGTAGTGTTAAGGTGATGCAAACTTGTGTTATTTTTGCCCCAAAAGAAAAAAATATATTGCAGCCAGATGTAACAATAGTCCTTAAAAGGACTTTTGGGTCTTTTCAACAGAAAATCTAGCCCTGCCTAGCCAAATACTATCCCTACACTATCTGTGCCTCCTTGCGCAAACGTTATACATTATATGAATAACGGTAGAAAAAATGACACTAGATGTCAGCTATATAGGATACAGCAATGTTATAATGCACAAGCCGCGCAGGTAATGTCGACTTGATTAACGGCAGAAAAAAATGACACCGGATGTCAGCTATATAGGATACAGCAACGTTATAATGCACAAGCCGCGCAGGTAATGTCGACTTGATTAACGGCAGAAAAAAATGACACCGGATGTCAGCTATATAGGATACAGTAACGTTATAATGCACAAGCTGCGCAGGTAGTGTTAAGGTGTGGCAAACTTGCGTTATTTTTGCCCCAAAAGAAAAAAATATATTGCAGCCAGATGTAACAATAGTCCTTAAAAGGACTTTTGGGTCTTTTCAACAGAACAACTATCCCTGCCTAGCCAAATCCTATCCCTACACTATCTGTGCCTCCTTGCGCAAACGTTATACAGCAGATGCAACGCATGTACTATGGCCTTGATTAGCGGCAGAAAAAATGACAATGGATGTCAGGTGTATAGGATACAGAAAGGATTAGAATGCACAAGCTGCGCAGGTGGTGTTAAGGTCAGGCCACCTTGCGCAATTTTTAACCCCCAAAAAATAAAAAATATATTGTAGCCAGATATCACAATAGCCCTTAAAAGGGCTTTTGGGTCTTTTCAACACAAATACTAGCCCTGTCTAGCCCATTTCTATCCCTACACTATCTGTCCCTCCTTGCAGCAGCTCTCCCTGACTCGGTCTGAGCCAGGTCACATGTAACCGTGTGCTATATAGCACCCAATGACGCGTTCCCGGCCAGCCAATCACTGTAATGCCAGTAGTCAAGATGGCTACGGCATTACAGTGAATTCCAGTACCTCCCTGCATGCTAATTGGCTAATTAGCATGCGGGGAGGGGACTTAAGTATGGCGCTCGAGCACACGTGGTGTTCGGCCTAACACCGCGTGGTCCCGAGCGCCGCCATGCTCGGCCGAATAACGTATTCGGCCAAGCATGCTCGCTCAACACTAATAATTACTTTTTATATTTAGCTGAATTTTACGTGCAAACATGAGGGACTGCAATGGGGACCAGGTTCGCACCGAGTTATGCTAATTTATATGTAAATAGTTGGATGGAGCTTCTTAGATACACATTTGGTAAACTCCAAGCGAACCTGGTCTTCTTGAAAACATTTATTAATGATATTGTTTTTATCTGGAAAAAGTGGAGGCTTCATTATTAGATTCTTTTAACCCTTTAGTGACCAGCATGTTTTTTTGCTTTACTGCCCAAGCGTTCGTTGTTCTTCATTTTTCTTTATCGTGAGCTATAACTTTTTTATTTTCTCATCTATGTAGCTGTATGAGAGCTTGTTTTTGTGGGAGAAGTTGTAATTTTTATTGGTGCTATTTTGAGATACACATAACTTTTGACTTTTATTAACTCTTTCTGGGAGGGAGAAAAAAGGCAATACTGTCACTTTTTTTACGTTATAAATTTTGTGGTGTTCATTAGTGTTGAGCGAGCATGCTTACCCGAGCACTATATTCGCTCGAGCATCGGTATGCTCGGCACATCGCAGTGTTTGGCCGAACACCGCGTTTGCTCGAGTGCGATGCTCGAGTCTCCTCTCTGCACATTTGTTCGCTGCAACGCAGCGAATAAACGTGCGGGACAAGTACTGGCATTCACTGTAATGCCATAGCCATGTTGATTTGTATGCTAATGTGGACGAATTTGTATGCTAATGCTACGCATTGTACGCTAATACGTACAAATTTGTATGCTAATGCTATGCATTGTACGCTAATGCGTACGAATTTGCATGCTAATGCTACGCATTGTACGCTAATGCGTACTAATATGTATGCTAATGCTACGCATTGTGCGCTAATGCGTACGAATTCAGTTAATTAGCGTACTTTTACGAGTGAAAGGAGTGAAAAAGGAGAAGTCGCGATTCTGACCTTTTCTTATAAACCAGACACCCTCCCTATGCTGTTCCCTAACCATTTCTGGGGTGTTTCCACCATTTTCTTACATTTCCCTATCAACCAGACACCCTCCCCTCTGCAGAGCAGGGGGTGCCTGGTCTTCTCCCATTGACTTTCATTATACTCGGGTGCTCGGCCGAGCACTCGAGCACCACCTAGTGTTTGGCCAGAGCACCCGAACATCGGGATGCTCGATCATCACTAGTGTTCATTTTCTGGCATAAATAAAACAATATCCTTATTTTCTGGGTCAGTATGATTACAGCAATACCCAATACATACTTACTACTAATACTAACTACTACTTACTATTTTTGTTTAACAAAAAAGAAGAAAATCTTTTTGTATCTCCGCATCCCAAGACCCATAACTTTTTTAATTTTCTTTCTATGGAGTGGTATTATGGCTTGATTTTTGCAGGACAACTTGTACCTTTTGTTGGTATCAATTTGGTGTAAAGTTTTTTGGTGGCAACTAAGTAAGAATTAGCAATTCTGACATTTTTGTTTTGTTCTTTATTTGTGTAGTGAGGGTCATTGCGGATGCGGCAATACCAAAAATGCGGGGGAGATTTTATTTTTGCAATTTTTTTCTTTAAAAATTGTTTTTTTAAAAGAAAAAAAAATATTTTTCAGTTGGAATCTTTTATTTAATACGTTTTTAAAATGTGTTAACCACTTAAAAGCCATAGGGGAATAAAACAGGATATCTTTTGATTGCTTCTAAAATACAATGCACTATCCCTATAGTGCATTGCATTTTAATGTCAGTGCTACACTGATTTTGACCGGCAGGCAGCATGTGAGGGGTTGAACAACCTGGCTCAGCACTCCTGCCGGTCCAGGTTGTTAGAGCAGGAGGGCAGCTCTCATGCAAGAGCTGAGTCCCTGCTCTCTGCTGCATGGGGGACCCGTGCAACATTTGGCAGTGCCAACCCTTAGTGACCGGTGTAAAAAGGCGTATGGGTGGTCTCTTAGGGGTTAAATGAAATAAAATTATTTTTATTTACATTTTACACCCACTTACAGTAAGAAAATAGTACATTTCTTACATTTAACTATATTTATTGAGGAAAGCATAATATAGCGCATGACACTTACAGACAGCAGCAGTTATATCCTCACATCTCACATGCCAATTTCTGAGATTAAGTAGAAATTGTGCAAAATTGGAAAAATACAATGAGAAATCTATAGCATTAAAGGAAAGGTTTGTAGAAAGAGGTACAATATGAGCAAGTTGGGAACGGTCAGAAAGGGTTAGGATTCCCAGAAATAAGCTATTTGAGGAAAAAGTCATGATTAAGAACTGTACACAGAGGCCTAGTGTGAACGAGGAGATTAAAATTTCTCCAGCAATAGGAATATATTAAACTATATAGTGAAAAAAAACATTGGGACATCCTATGTCAGAATAGGATAATAGAATAACTGTTACCTCGGCATCCCAGTAGTTCCTACACATGTAAAAAATGTTCGGCCTATAAAGGGAGAAGTACGACAATATTTTAAAAAGACATGGAGATCCATAATCCAAATCCAGGTTTAAAATTAAAGATCATAATAATTTAAATTGCAAAGGGGTTACATGCTGAATTATAATATCAAACTACATTTATGTGATATCAAACACACAAAGGACATCTGTTATCCAGGCACCTTTAGAAATATCATGGAGGAAAGTTCAAGGGATCCAATATATGGTGTTGAAAAGATAAAAGCCGATAAGCGGGTATGCAATTTTATTAGAAAAATGTCTAGGACTGAGTCTAGGTGGATATTTGATTTCAATACCTTGGCACCAAATAGACTGAACAAGGAAATATATTTGTCTATTAACAGTTAGTGTAGTTGAATGACAAGCCCCAGAAGATCCAGATTAAATTATTGTGTTAGAATAATTAAAGGGGTTCTCTGGGAAAGATAAAAATGAAAATACTGAAAAAACATGTTATTATAAATCAACCCTTAAAGGGGTTGTCCCATGACTAATTAAAAAAATGAAAATCAGACATCATATAGTGCATGACAATATCTTTCTAACAAAGCTAGAACCAGCCCTGTACCTCACATGGATCCAGAGATCTCCCCATTCATTGCTCTGCTAGATTTATATCAGGTTGGCAGCTGAAGGGGAGCATCTTTTCTGATGCAGCTAAGGGGGCATGTCTCAGCTCTCTCTATCACAGCTCAGGAGACAGTTGAAGGATGAAGCTGGGCATAGTATAGTTAATACGGTTGAAAAAAGACATAAGTCCATCAGGGATAGGTGGGGATGTGAATCCCAGCAGGAAGTGAGATTTCTATAAGCATTATTGTTGTTTACTTTCAAGAATTCATCTAAACCCTTTTTAAAACCGTCCACTGTTCCACATGTGTGGCCTTCTCAGTGAGCAGGTCAAAGAAATAAGAAAATAATAAACAGCAGGTGGCGCTATACAGATACAGTTTATTGAATAACTCAGTGGCTATGCTAAATTTTTAATTACATGCAATTACAACCGTATTCAGATCCTGGTGCTGGCTTGAAAACTGTAAAATATATTTCATGGGTCAACCCCTTTAAATGTCTCTCATTATTTATAATAGCTCGTTTAGTCTATGGGACAGTTAGTGAAGGAGTTAAAATGTCGTCTCTCAGATTTATGAGCATATAATCTGTCCTCTTGATACTCCAGGACTGCTCAGCTGTGTCCATGTGCTTCGGAAAGGAGTTTACCTCATCACCTTCTTGCAGCAGACTGAAATATTTTCTAATGAGGCTCCTCCCCACAGCAGCGTGTCTGGTCCTCATTTCTACCCTTCAGCTTGTGAGTAAAGGAAGGGATGGAAGGATGGATAGCATCCCTGCAGAAGGAAGATGCCTTTTTCCGAAATGCGTTGGTGGACAGTATCGATTCACCTGATCCTCCAAGCAAGTGGTGACATCACCTATCACACAAATAAGCTCACTTCCTGAGTGGGTCACCAACCATGGCAGCTCCATGATCTAGAGTCTAGCATCGCCTGAGGACTGCGCTACCAGGCTTACCCGTATACATAGATATATCTATGACACAATATGACTACAGCCACTGCATCTCTGTAACTTTACAGCCAGAAGCCTAGGTAGTAGGTACTTTATTGTATGCTGGGGAAGCCTACTGTATGACAGCGGGTGAGTAGCAGATGGAACGCACTTAACTAGCCTATGTATAGAGAGGGAGTACAGGTAATATTTTACAATATCTTGCCATAAGGGCAGTTTCTGTAGAGATTGAAAGCCAGATTGTAAGAGGCAATTAGAGAGTTAGTGGAGGGGTAACTTATTAGGCTAAAGTAGATCAGATGCTCCAGGGGTTTAGAGATGAATGGAATATTAGAGGCAGGTCACAAATTAAACGCACAGATAGGGTCAAGAGATTTTTTTTTTGTAGTGGGAAGCCATAACTTTTTAAATTTTTAGTTCACATATCCATATGAGGGCTTGTTTTTTGCAGGACAAGTTGTTATTTCTAATGCCAACATTTAAAATGGCATACAATCTAGTGGAAAGCGGGAAAAAATGGGTTGGAAATGGAAAAAAAGATACAATTCCGCCACAGTTTTATGGGTTTTGTCTATGGTGTTCCCTAGGTAGTAAAACTGACCAGTGTCCTTCATGCTCTGGGTCTGTATGAAAAGGATACCAGTCATTTATATAGTTTTCTTGTGTTGTGATACTGAAACAAAAATAAAAATGTTGTTTCTTTTTTTTCATTGCCACAATCTGACCCCCATAACCTTTTTAAAGTTATGTCTACGGAGCTGAGTAGGGACTTATTTGTTGTGGGGTGATCTGTAGTTTTTACTGACAAATTTAATGGCAGGGAAGACATGGACAGTGAGCCCTCACTGGAACCCCACCTGCTTTCCCTGCCTACTTGTGGCGCAAACCCTAGGTGGCAAGTCCTCAACTGGTCGATGTTCCCTACTCTACTAAGGTGCAAGACAGATGACACACAGAGACAAAAACAACGCACAAGCAGAGTCAGACAGAAATGGGTCAGAACCAGGCAAGCGATACAGTACCATATCACGAGGCAGAGAGTGGTCAAAAGCAAGCCAAGGTCAAATATACGAAGAATCCAAAGGCATACACAGAACCTGAACCACTAGGTAGGGAGTCAACGACTATCACTGGCAAAGGTGAATTGCCAGGAGGGGTGCCAAGTCCCTGGATCAGAACCTTATAGGTTGATGGACTCAGCACTCCATAGGACAGTTTAGAATCCACAGAGTAACTCGGCGGCCGGGCTGTCGCTTAACCCACCGCCAATCTCCCCCAGCTTATGCATGCTGCAGGAGAAATACAGCATTGTGCTCTGTTGCTAGGGACGTGACCACATCACCGGGCCATGGTCTGGCAACCTCATCTCCCCAGACACTGCAGCAGTGGAGCCCAAACAGGTGAGTTTATGACAATAGGTCATCAGTAAAAACCTCTTGAAAACCCCCTTTAATTCCTATTGATGTCGTTGACTGATACTAAGGATGATTATAACAGTGCCATTCTTCTTCATAGTCTTTGAAATCCACAGCAGAAAAATCTGTAGCATATCAATGGCAGACCAGTATCTAAAAACAGGTAATTTGTGGTGGCAGATTCATAATTTCATGGAGGTTTTATTGGAGTTTTTATAAGAGTTTTACACTACATTTTGCTTGAGGTTTTCCTGCTGCCCCAATCACATCTATGGAATTCACGACCAAATCTGCTTCTAAGTAAAAACATGACGCTTCTCAAATGTTTTTCAAATCAGAACTGTAGGTGGAGTTTTGAAAGTGGATTTAGCAATAGAAAATGCCTGTTTTCGGCTGCAGAATCAGTGACATATTTTAATCATGTGAACATTACATAAGGCTGGTTTCACATGAGCGAGTTCAAAGTGCTGAACTCGCAGCATTTGTCTGCGAGAGCTCCCGTCCTAACCTACGTAGCACTGATAGGATCGCATAGCATTATATTGATTTATGATGCTATGTAACCCTTAGAATTCTGGAATGTATTGTATAACACCTAACAGCATTATGTCAGTGTTATACAATATGTTCCAGAACTGTAAAGGTTACATAGCATCATAAATCAATATAATGCTATACGACTAGAGATGAGCGAGCACTAAAATGCTCGGGTGCTCGTTATTCAAGACAAACTTTTCCCGATGCTCGGGTGCTCGTTTCGAGTAACGAACCCCATTGAAGTCAATGAGAGACTCGAGCATTTTTGCAGGGGACAAAGGCTCTGCTTAGGGAAGGCTGGGTGAAAACCTGGAAACCTCAGAAAATGATGGAAACACCACGGAAATGGACAGGAAACAGCAGGGGCAGCATGCATGGATGCCTCTGAGGCTGCCTAATCCCACCATTAACCCAAATTCTCCTGCAACAGCCTGGTGGTTACCCTCATGGCAATTGTGCTCACCCAGACCAAGAAAGGCGAGGCACATGCCCATCACATGTTAGGGAAGCCCCCAACTAGGTGCAATGAAGGTCCATCACCCATGCCCATGCTGGTACTGCTCTCCTATCCCCAGCCACACGATTCAGGCATAAGCCCGACACAGCATGGCAGTGACACCAACAAGTGACCAAGTTAGATGAGGTAGCAGGTGAGCCATCCAAAAATTTAGCCTGACGCAGCATGGCGGTGAATACAGAATGAGCGAGTGAAACTGC
The DNA here is from genome assembly GCA_900303285.1 of Rhinella marina. Taxonomy (NCBI): domain Eukaryota; kingdom Metazoa; phylum Chordata; class Amphibia; order Anura; family Bufonidae; genus Rhinella; species Rhinella marina. Next base: position 52,610 of record ONZH01020096.1, read on the forward strand.
GGGAGCAAACGAACCACATAAACATTTTTCGTGGCCCTGTATGGCGATGGTGACAACAGAGTGACTGAGTTAGTATGCGATAGCTGGTGAAGCACCCAAAAATTTAGCCTGACACAGCATGGCGGTTACACCACCAATGACTTTGTCCGACTGAGAATGCAGTGAAATGGCTTTTGTTGAGCTTCCAAAAATCTTTTTCTTTTCGGAGTACATAAAGTCGACCCTCAGCAAAAAAAATTTTTTTTAAATGTCGGTACTTGCGCCTCATGAAAAATTGTTTTGGACTGTCTGTTTGACGCTCTTGAAACATTGTTTTACAGTGTCTGTAGTTGACACTGCGGAAAAATTGTTTGGAGAGAGGGCCTGTAGGTGGCCCTCCGGAAAAATTGTTTAGAGAGAGGGCCTGTAGGTGGACCTCCGGAAAAAATTGTTTGGAGAGAGGGCCTGTAGGGGGCCCTCCGGAAAAATTGTTTAGAGAGAGGGCCTGTAGGTGGACCTCTGGAAAAATTGTTTGGAGAGAGGGCCTGTAGGGGGCCCTCCAGAAAAATTGTTTATAGAGAGGGCCTGTAGGTGGACCTCTGGAAAAATTGTTTGGAGAGAGGGCCTGTCGGGGGCCCTCCGGAAAAATTGTTTAGAGAGAGGGCCTGTAGGCTGACCTCCGGAAAAATTGTTTAGAGAAAGGGCCTGTAGGGGGCCCTCCGGAAAAATTGTTTAGAGAGAGGGCCTGTAGGTGGACCTCCGGAAAATTGTTTGGAGAGAGGGCCTGTAGGGGGCCCTCCGGAAAAATTGTGGTAAAAGAGTGCCAGTAGGCCCTCTAAAAAATTGCGTTTTTTGGGTCAGCGTTAGGCAAAGACGACAAGGAGGAGGAGGAGTAGGAGGAGTAGAGAAGAGGAATCGGATACATAAGTAATGTTAATCTTTAGCTGCTTTCCCCCGGAGGAGATTTGAATTCCGGTGAAATCCAGGCTTTGGTCATTTTAATAAGCGTCAGCCTGTCAGCGCTGTCAGTTGACAGGCGTGTACGCTTATCGGTAATGACGCCACCAGCTAGCGGCAGGGCAGGTCAGCACCTCCAAGGCGTACAGCGCCAGTTCAGGCCACGTGTCCAGCTTTGAAACCCAGTAGTTGTATGGAGCAGAGTGATCGGTCCGGACGTTGGTAATGTCAGCTAGGTACTCCCTCACCATCTTTCTGTAAAGCTCACCCCTACTCTGCCTAGACTGGGGACAGGTGACAGTGACATAAAACTGGCAAAGGCCTTGGAGAGCGTTCCCCTGCCAGTGCTGGACAAGCTGCCTGCTTGCCTCCTCTCCCCCGCTACTTGGCCCACAGAACCATGCCCTCTGCCACTAGCGGTTTCAGATGGGAAGGATTGTTTCAGCTTGTGCACCAGGGCCTGTTGATATTGATTCACTCTCAACCTTTCCACTCTCATCCTTGTAGAGGAAAGGAGTATGAGAGTGGAAAGGTTCTGCTTGTACCGTGGGTCCAGGAGTGAACACCCAGTAATCGGTGTTTGAAAAAATGCTTCTAACGCGAGGGTCACGGGATAGGCAGCCTAACATGAAGTCTGCCATGTGCGCCAGAGTCCCAACATGCAAGAATTCCCTCTCCTCACTGGCCTGACTCTCCATTTCCTCCTCCTCCTCCTCCTCCTCTTCAGCCCATACACTCTCAAGAGTTAAGAAGGACTGAGCATTGGTACCCTCTTATGTCTCGCCGACATTCTCCTCCTCTTCCTTCTCATCCTCATCCCCCTCCTCCAATACGCGCTGAGAAACAGACCGGAGGGTGCTCTGGCTATCAAGCGACGTATCTTCCTCCACCGTCTCTTGTGACAAGTGCAAAGCTTCCGACTTAATGCTGAGCAGTGAGTTTTTCAACAGGCAAAACAGCGGGATGGTGAGGCTGATAATGGCGGCAGCGCCACTGACAATCTGTGTTGACTCCTCAAAGTTGCTCAACACCTGGCAGATATCAGACATCCACGTCCACTCCTCATTGTAGACTTGAGGAATCTGACTGACCTGACTACCAGTTCTGGTGGAAGTTGACATCTGGCAGTCTACAATCGCTCTGCGCTGCTGGTAAACTCTGGATAACATGTTTAATGTCGAATTCCATCCTGTGGGCATGTCGCACAACAGTCGGTGAGCAGGCAGTTGTAGGCGGCGCTGCGCTGCCCTGAGAGTGGCAGTATCTGTGGTCGACTTGCGGAAATGCGCACAGATGCGGTGCACCATGGTGAGCAAATCAGACAGATTGGGGTATGTCTTGAGGAACCGCTGAACTATGAGATTGAACACGTGGGCCAGACATAGCACATGTGTGAGTCTGCCGAGTTGCAGAGCCGCCACCAGGTTACGCCCGTTGTCACACACAACCATGCCTAGCTTGAGGTTCAGCGGTGCCAGCAACAGATTGGTCTGCGCCGTGATGCCCTGTAACAGCTCTTAGGCGGTGTGCCTTTTGTCACCTAAGCTCAGCAGTTTGAGCACCGCCTGCTGGCGCTTAGCCACGGCACTGCTGCTGCGCCTAGAGCTACCGACTGAAGGTGCCGTCCCCACGGATGGTAATTCGGAGGAGGAGGTGGAGGAGGAGGAGGGGTTGGAGGAGGGGGCATAGTACGTCTGAAAGACGGTGACCGAGGTAGGCCCCGCAATCCTCGGTGTGGGCAGTACATGAGCGGCCCCAGGGTCAGACTCGTTCCCAGCCTCCACCAAGTGAACCCAATGTGCCGTCAGTGATATATAGTGTCCCTGCCCGGCAGCACTTGTCCACATGTCCGTGGTTAGGTGGCCCTTCTCTGAAACAGCGTTGGTCAGGGCACGGATGATGTTCTGTGACACGTGCTGGTGTAGGGCTGGGACGGCACATCGGGAAAAATAGAGGCCGCTGGGGACCAAATACCGAGGGGCAGCCACCGCCATGAGGTTGCGAAAGGCCTCGGTCTCTACCAGCCTATCATCTCCATCTCCAGGCTCAGAAATTGGGAGATGTGGACGTTGAGGGCTTGGGCATGTGGGTGGGTGGAACTGTATTTCCTCTTGCGCTCCAGCGTCTGCTGTAAAGACAGCTGAACGCTGCGCAGGGAATCATTGGTGGACGCTGTGGAGGATCGTGTAGGCGAAGGTGTGGTTTTCCGGCGGGAGGCGCTTGTGCCGGGGTCCTGGGCAGGGGGTTGACTAGCAGAGGCAGCGAGTGGCACAGGGGAAGGAACAGTGGTGGGACCCGCAGGAGGTGAACGGCCTTGGTTCCATTGAGTGGGGTGTTTAGCACTCATATGCCTACGCATGCTGGTGGTGGTTAGGCTAGTAGTGGTGGCACACCTGCTGATCCTAGTGTAGCATAGGTTGCACACCACAGTCCGTCGGTCATCTTCAATTTCTTTAAAGAACCTTCAGACTTGCGAACATCTAGACCTCGCCATGGGAGCTTCACTACGTGAAACAGTTGCTGCTGATGCACCAGCTCTGGTCCTGCTTCTCCCTCTGGCCACACTACTGCCTCTTCCAACCTGTTCTGGTGCAGCACTCGCCTCCGCCTCAGAAGCACAGTCTTCACTCAGCTTATCAACCCAGCTTGGGTCAGTCACCTCGGCATCCTCCGATTCCTCAGTCTGCTCCCCCTCGGACTTCCTGCCCTGACAACAACTTCACCACTGTCTGACAACCGTGTCTCCTCATCGTCCGACACCTCTTTACACACTTCTTCCACTAAGTCAACAATGTCATCATCATCACCCACAGACTGCGACAGTTGGAAAACTTGGGCATCGGGAAAGAGGTCAGCAGCAACCTGAGAAGTGGTTTGTGACTCCGGGAAGGGTCCAGAAAACAGTTCCTCAGAGTATGCCGGATCGCATTCCAAATTTTCCTGGGAGGGGGCAGACTGGGGGGAAGGAGGTTGAGGTGGAGGAGCCAGAGGAGTGCTCCCTTGGGTAACGTGGGTGGACTGCGTGAAAGACTGACTGGTGGACAAATTACTTGAAGCATTGTCCGCAATCCACGACATCACCTGTTTGCACTGTTGTGGTTTCAACAGTCCTCTACCACGTGTCCCTGTAAGTTGAGACATGAAGCTAGGGAGTGTAGCTCTGCGGCGTTCCCCTGCTCCCTCATCAGCAGGTACTGTCTCACCCTGCCCAGGACCATGGCCTCTGCCCCCTGCAGTAATTGAATGCCCACGCCCACGTCCTCATCCTCGACCCTTAGCCCTGGGGTTCAACATTTTCTGTATATAAGTGTATTATATATAAAAAAAAATGGACCTGCTGTACTGAAACCCACAAACTTGTTCAATCTGAACAGTAAATATATAGGTGGATAAGTTAGAGCAAAATTACGTATGTTATTACGTACCATGCAGTATGGAGCAATTACACTGAAACTATTAGATTAGGCAAACTTGGTCTGCTTAAGTGCAACCCAGTCAAATGTCGCACAGAGATTTTTCTAATGTAGCTGTATCAGTGAGAGCAAAAGACCTTTTTTAATTACGTGACGTACAGAATGGGTCACCTGGACAGAAAATACGGATTGTGGTTTGTGGTGACTGGATAACTGAACTGTGACACACAGAATGATTTCACACAGCTGTATGAAATGGATTTGTATCACTGAGATAAAACAACAAAAAAACTATTTCTCGTTTTTTTTTTTTTTTTTTTTTAACGTGTCGTGTAGAGATGAGCGAGTAGTGAAATATTCGAAAGTTCGAAATTCGATTCGAATAGACCGCGATATTCGACTATTCGACCGAATATCGAATCCCATTAAAGTCTATGGGAAAAAAATGCTCGCCACTTGGAAATCTCAATTCGACCACTTGGAGGTCACCAAGTCCACCCTGAAACCTCAGAAAAGGATGCCAACACTGCTGGAATGCAACTGGGACAGCAGGGGAAGCATGTCTGGGTGCATATAACGCGCCCAAGTCGCACTATTACGCCACTATCACAGCCTCTCAACAATACACTCCAAAGACAATATAACCTCTCTGTAAAGTGAGACCATACAAGGAAACCTTCTTTCCTCTACATTGCCATGGACCCCAAGCCAAACTAGACAAAAAAGAAGATAAAATTCTGCACCCCTTAAAATCACATTGCCTATGACAACCACAGATGGCATAGGCAAGGGGAAAGCAATCAAGCCATCACTATTTTTCCCTCTGTGCCATCCCTGCCTTGCCCAGGCACATGTCCCAAAACATCATCCACGCCCGAGTAACACGGTTACTGCAAAAGGCCATTTGACCACCAACACTTTGGTTTGAGGCCGGGGATGCTACATCTCCCTGACAGCACACTGGGTGACTGTTGTGGAGGCGGGGACGGGCAAACCTGCTACCCCCACCCAAGTTTGGGGCCTTGGTTCTGTCAGGATTTCCGCAACCCTTACAGACAGCTTGGCAAACCCCTCCTTCTCCTTCTAGATTCTCCTTTTAAATCTGTCCACCACCCAGTCAAGTCCACAAAGTCCAGTCTAGTTGATAGCCTGCAGAAACTGCAGGGACCTCACTCTGACCCTCCTTCCTCCCACCCTGCCCAATGTTATCAACCCAGTGTTCCCACCCATGCAAGAATCGCAGGAGCTATCTGAGGATTTTGTTTGTTCTGATGCCCAAACACTGGAGCAAGCTCCATCTCTAGCTGATGGTGGTGTGGAACGGGCACTAAAGTGTAAAATGATTAGGGACGATGATGAGACACAGTTGCCAGCAAGGGAGGCTGTTGGAGCAAAGTGAGGCAGTGTAAGAGGAGGTGGTTGAGTATGACGAAGTCAGTGACCCGACCTGGCCCAGTGTCATGTCTAGCAGGTAAAGCAGTGGGGATGTTGAGGGATGCGTAGGACCGCAAAAGGCAGGAAGAGGCCGTGGGCTGGCCAGAGGCTCATGGAGAAGGCAGGCTAGAGCCCGCAGGGCCGCTTCTCTTCCCTATAACAGGCCCCCACACAAAGCTCTCCCATCGAGGGCTTTTAGGTCCTTGTTGTGAAAATATTGTAATGAGTGCGCAAAGTTAGCTTGAGGTGAGCCCTCGAAAAAATTATATGGAGGCCCAAGAGGTGAGCCCTCGAAAAAATTAAGTGGAGGCCAAAGAGGTGAGACCTCTTAAAAATTGTATTAAGGCCCAAGAGGTGAGCCATAATAAAAATTGTTTGTAGGCCCAAGAGGTGAGACCTCTTAAAAATTGTATTAAGGCTCAAGAGGTGAGCCATGATAAAAATTGTTTGTAGGCCCAAGAGGTGAGACCTCTTAAAAATTATGTGGAGGCCCAAGAGGTGAGACCTCTTAAAAATTGTTTGTAGGCCCAAGAGGTGAGCCATGAGAAAAATTGTTTATAGGCCCAAGAGGTGAGACCTCTTAAAAATTATGTGGAGGCTAAAGAGGTGAGCCATAAATATATATATTTTTTTTATTTTACGGAGCAATTCTACGGCGGTTAAGGAGGAGGAGGAGGTGGAGGAGGAAATGGCACTTCATACAGATGGCACTTCACTTTTGGCTGCTTTCCACTGTTGGAGAAGCAAAGTCCGGGTCAATCCACTTGCTGTTCATTTTGATTAGCGTCAGCCTGTCGGCACTGTCGGTTGACAGGCGGCTGCGCTTATCGGTTATAATGCCCCCGGCTGCGCTGAACACCCTTTCTGATAGCACGCTGGCGGCAGGGCAGGCAAGCACCTCCAAGGCGTACAGGGACAGTTCCAGCCACGTGTCCAACTTGGAGACCCAGTAAGTGTGGGACGCCGAGGGATCGGGGAGGACAGGGGTACGGTCTGCCAGGTACTCCCGCAACATCCGCCGATACTTGTCCCTCCTGCTGATAGCGGGCCCCGCAGAGATGGAAGTTGCACGAGGGGGTGCCATGAACGTGTCCCACACCTTGGAGAGTGTTCCCCTGGTGGCTGTGGGCCTGATCGATGTTGTGGGACTCTGGGAGACCCTCTCCTCTCTGCCGCCAGCGATGGTGGGTGGGAAAATCTCCATCATGTTCTGCACGAGTTCCCTCTGGTATTCCAGCAATCGATTCGTCCTCTCCTCTACCGGAATAAAAGAGGAGACGTTATCTTTATACCGGGGGTTTAGGAGTGCGAAGACCCAGTACAGTTTGTTCTCCACTATCCGGACAACACGTGTGTCCCGGGAAAAGCAGCCCAGCATGAAGTCATCCATGTGTGCCAGACTCTGAATAGGCATGACGTCACTGCCCCCACCAGAAGGATCACTTGCCATTTCCTCCTCTTCCTCTTCCGCCTCCTCTCCGCCCCATCCGCGCTGAACCAATGGGACGCACACAGCCTGACTGCTACCCTCGCCGCCAGCATCCTCCTTCTCTTCCACAGCCACCTCCACGTCATCCTCCTCATCCTCCTCCTGCAACTGCCACCGAGAAGCAGACAAAAGTGTGGTCTGACTGTGTAGCTCCATTGCGTCTCCTCCTACCCCCGTCTTCTCTGCGTGCAATGCGTTCTCCCTTATTGCGATGAGCGATTCTTTAAGGACGCATAGGAGCGGGATGGTTACGCTCACTATAGCGTCCTCGCTGCTGACCTTCTTGGTGGACTCCTCAAAGATACGCAGTACATCGCATATGTCTGCCATCCATGGCCACTCGAGGTTGGCAAACTGAGGGAGCTGAGTTGGAGGCACGCGTGGATTCATAATCTGGTACTCCATCAATGCTCTCTGCTGCTCACACACCCTGGCCAACATGGAATAGGTGGAATTCCAGCGAGTCGGCAGGTCGCACAACAGCCGATGTTGAGGCAAATGGAGGCGTTGCTGGAGTTTTTTTAAGCTTGCAGCAGCTACAGTTGACTTCCGAAAGTGAGCGCACAAGCGCCGCACTTTCACCAGTAGCTCTGCCAGGTTGGGGTAAGTCTTTAGAAATTTTTGGACTACCAGATTAAAAACGTGGGCCAGGCATGGTACGTGATTGAGTTTGGCAAGCTCCTAGCTGCAGCGGCGACAGCCACATCTCCGTCTGCTGCAATATGGCGTCCCTCACCTCTGGGGCGCTGTGCTTCCTGTCGCCCAAGCTGATGAGCTTAAGCACCGCCTGCTGACGTCTCCCCGCGCCAGTGCTGCAACGCTTCCAGCTAGCGGCTGAGGGCGATGTTAAGGCAGAGGAGGAGGAGGAGGAGGAGGGGGGTTTATCAGAACCCATGCTGGCAATCTTGGGCGGGGGTGGTAGGTAGGCCGTCTCTGTTTGCGACCCCGTCCCCGCTTCCACAACATTCACCCAGTGTGCCGTCAAAGAGATGTATCGTCCCTGGCCGCAAGCGCTTGTCCACGAGTCGGTGGTCAATGTGGACCTTTGTGCTGACTGCGTACCTCAGGGCCCGCCTGATGTTACGCGACACGTGCTGGTGCAGGCGGGGACGGCACTCCGGGAAAAGTAGTGGCGGCTGGGGACGGAATAGCGAGGTGCGGCAGCCGCCATCAGGTCGCGGAAGGCCTGCGTCTCCACAAGCCTAAACGGAAAACATCTCCAGGGCCAGCAGTTTGGAGATGTGGCAGTTTAAGGCTTGGGCTAGGGGGTGACTCGAGGCGTACTTCCGCCTGCGGTCAAACGCCTGCGAGATGGACAGTTGATGGGACGAGGAGTGTGAAGGTGCAGGCGAAGATGCGGGGGAAAGGGAGGCTGAAGGAGAAGGCCCCAAAGTAGCCGAGGCAGAGGCAGATGTGGAGGTGTCCTGGCTGGAGGTCTGGACCGCAGTGGCAGCACACAACAAAGGGGAAGAGGCAGTGGCAGGAAGACCTTGCGCAGGTTGTATTGCGTTTGCTCTCTCCCATTCAGCCGAGTGCTTGACTTCCAAGTGACGCCGCATGCCTGAGGTGGTCATATTGCTCTTCTCAGAGCCCCTACTCAGTTTTGAGTGGCAGAGTGTGCAAACCGCGCTCAGTTTGTCATCCACACAAACATTAAAAATCTCCACACCACAGAAGTACGAGGCCTCGATGGGGGAGCTTCGCGCGACTGCCTGCTGCCGGGAACAGCTTCGGCCCTGCTGGCTGTGGCCTCACTTCTCTGTCTGGACTGTCCTCTGCCTGTGGACATCCCTCTGCCTGTGGACATCCCTCTGCTTCTGGACATCCCTCTGCCTCTTGCTGCCTTTTTCGGTGCTGCGCAGACCACCACCTCTCCACTGCTTTCCCCGCTGGACATCACCCCTGGCCAAGTGGGGTCGGTCATTTCGTCATCCACCACCTCCTCTTCCACTTCCTCACTCTGCTCCTCCTCCTGCCCACTGGACATTCCAACAGCCTCCCTTGATGGCAACTGCGTCTCATCATCATCATCGCTCATGATAACAGATGCTGGTTCAGGGTCCACATCAGCAGGAGATGGCGAATACTGAAGTGTTTGGGCATCACTACAAACAAATTCCTCTGCTAGCTCCTGGGATTCTTCCGGTACATCTGAAAAAGGACCCGAAAAGAGCTCCTGGGAGGGGTCAATGGTGGGATGACTCTGTTGGCCAGGTGTGGAGGAAGGAGGGTCAGAGTGAGACTGTGTGGATGACTGGCTGGTGGACAACTGTGTGGAAGCACTATCCATTGCACCAACTGTTCAACCTGCTCAGGCCTCAACAGCGGTGTAACCCGCCCCCTGCTTAACTGTCCCATAAAGGCAGGGATTCTGGATGAGTGGGATCCTGGCTGCCCCTCACCAGCACGCATTGTATCCCCACTGGCTTCAACAAGGCCCCCAACAGCATTTCCGCGCCCCCGTCCTCGTCCACGTCCGATTCCGCTAGCCCTACGGATTTTTTTTTTTGGTTACAATATTTTGCCTTCACAGCCGTATACTACCAGTTCAGACGGTGTGTATTAACACCACGTATATAAAATACTTTTGCAAGCACGCAGAACGCACAGTACAGGTGCCAAAGAAAAGGCCTAGTTTTTTAATATTTCTAGGTACACAGCCGTGTACTAACAGGTCAGACGGTGTGTATTAACACCACGTATATAAAATTATTTTGCAAGCACGCAGAACGCTCAGTACAGTAGACAAAGAAAAGGCCTTTTTTTTGTTATATTTCTAGGTACACAGCCGTGTACTAACAGGTCAGACGGTGGGTATTAAAACCACAAATATAAAATAATTTTGCAAGCACGCAGAACGCTCAGTACAGTTGACAAAGAAAAGGCCTTTTTTTTATATTTCTAGGTACACAGCCGTGTACTAACAGGTCAGACGGTGTGTATTAACACCACGTATATAAAATAATTTTGCAAGCACGCAGAACGCTCAGTATAGTAGACAAAGAAAAGGCCTTTTTTTTAATATTTCTAGGTACATAGCCGTGTACTAACAGGTCAGACGGTGTGTATTAACACCACGTATATAAAATAATTTTGCAAGCACGCAGAACGCTCAGTACAGTAGACAAAGAAAAAGCCTTTTTTTTTGTTAAATTTCTAGGTACACAGCCATGTACTAACAGGTCAGACGGTGTGTATTAATACCACGTATATAAAATAATTTTGCAAGCACGCAGAACGCTCAGTATAGTAGACAAAGAAAAGGCCTTTTTTTTTAATATTTCTAGGTACACAGCCGTGTACTAACAGGTCAGACCGTGTGTATTAACACCACGTATTTAAAATAATTTTGCAAGCACGCAGAACGCTCAGTACAGTAGACAAAGAAAAGGCCTTTTTTTTGTTATATTTCTAGGTACACAGCCGTGTACAAACAGGTCAGACGGTGTGTATTAACACCACGTATATAAAATAATTTTGCAAGCACGCAGAACGCTTAGTATAGTAGACAAAGAAAAGGCCTTTTTTTTTTATATTTCTAGGTACACAGCCGTACTAACAGGTCAGACGGTGTGTATTAATACCACATATATAAAATAATTTTGCAAGCACGCAGAACGCTCAGTACAGTAGACAAAGAAAAGGCCTTTTTTTTGTTATATTTCTAGGTACACAGCCGTGTACTAACAGGTCAGACAGTGGGTATTAACACCACGTATATAAAATAATTTTGCAAGCACGCAGAACGCTCAGTACAGTTGACAAAGAAAAGGCCTTTTTTTTAATATTTCTAGGTACACAGCCGTGTACTAACAGGTCAGACGGTGTGTATTAACACCACGTATATAAAATAATTTTGCAAGCACACAGAACGCACAGTACAGGTGCCAAATAAAAGGCCTAGTTTTTTAATATTTCTAGGTACACAGCCGTGTACTAACAGGTCAGACGGTGTGTATTAACACCACGTATATAAAATAATTTTGCAAGCACGCAGAACGCTCAGTACAGTTGACAAAGAAAAGGCCTTTTTTTTAAATATTTCTAGGTACACAGCCGTGTACTAACAGGTCAGACAGTGTGTATTAACACCACGTATATAAAATAATTTTGCAAGCACGCAGAACGCACAGTACAGGTGCCAAATAAAAGGCCTAGTTTTTTAATATTTCTAGGTACACAGCCGTGTACTAACAGGTCAGACGGTGGGTATTAACACCACGTATATAAAATAATTTTGCAAGCACGCAGAACGCTCAGTACAGTTGACAAAGAAAAGGCCTTTTGTTTTTATATTTCTAGGTACACAGCCGTGTACGAACAGGTCAGACGGTGTGTATTAACACCACGTATATAAAATAATTTTGCAAGCACGCAGAACGCTCAGTACAGTTGACAAAGAAAAGGCCTTTTTTTTTTTTATTTCTAGGTACACAGCCGTGTACTAACAGGTCAGACGGTGGGTATTTACACCTGGTATACAAAAAGGGTATTGCAGGCACACAGAACCAGAACACTAGAGCCAAATAAACTGTATTTAAAAAAAAAAAAAAGTACACAGCCGTATACTGCCAGAAGATCAGATGGTGCATATACACACTAGGTATATAACAGGGTTTTGCGGCCAAAAAGAACGCAGAACAGTAGTGCCAAATATAGTTTGGTATGTAGCAGAGCACCTAATACACCACTAATGCCTCTCTCTGTCCCTACTCCAGCAGCTATCCCTGAATACAGCAGCCGTTCTGTGCAGAGTGTATATGGTAGTAAAGCTATCACTGTACTGCACTATAGTGGCCCTGATAAGGGCTTTTAATCACGCTCCTGCCTGTCCAACAGCTAAAACCTATCTCTCCCTTCTCCAGCCTCTGTCCCTGACTAAGTTCACGCAGCATATGCGAACGAGCAGGAAGAGCTGAGTTTTTAATATTCGAGGTCACGTGGTTTTTCCAGCCAATCCATGTAGACGCCGTTTTCGCGCTGCCAGCGTGCTCCGCGGGCCTGTCATACCCCCCCTGCATGGTGATTGGTGGAAAAAGAGCGCCAGGGAAGGTGGGAGGGGAAACGAATTCTAAGTGCGCCATCGCCGTTATACTCGATTGAAATCGAGTATGCCGAATAGCGTAGTATTCGATCGAATACCGGCTCGATCGAACACTACTAGCTCATCTCTAGTGTCGTGCAGAATATATCAGAGAGAAAACTTAGCCCCTGCTGACTGTGGCTATATTAAGTGCAACCCAGACAAATGTCGCACAGAGATTTTTCTAATGTAGCTATATAAGTGA